>JAIPRL010011596.1:0-13284 GCA_025469235.1 Pemphigus obesinymphae
ATAATGGTCATTCTTCGTGGACTTTGCTATAAACGCATTTTTTCATATAATATATAGGTATGTATATATATTAGGTTCGTATATTATTTGCTCTTATCATGACCGAAATGCGTCCCAATTTCCGGGACGCAAATAGACTATCACTTATAAATTAATATTATCAATTGGGACGCAAGTAGTGTGCAACCATAAAAGTTATATACGGTGATAAGACCATCTTTCCCTACTTGTTATCTTCTATACTGTGCACACACCGTACCCGCGACCCGCATGAAAACCCCTCTGTAATACCCGCGAGAGCAGTGCTGCAGCGTACTGTATTATTTTCAATTTTAGATATAACTAAATCAAACAATAGTACACAATCACAATATTATTTATATGATTACACTGTGAACCATTCATTCGCTGATGGACGTCTTTATTATCTACGACGATGTGTTTACTATACCTATAAACCTGGCCCGTTTCACAGCCTCGCGTATTGGTACGCTGCGCCGCTGCCACTCGTTTTCGATTTACATTATTCAAGTTCATACACGCCGACGGCACTGCTTTTTAGTCAGTACCAATATTACCGCGTCCGTTTATTATCGTTTTTTTCGTGTGCCATTTGGGTAGATCTATTTTTTCTTGTACCCAACGCATCTTCTTTCTACACATAAAATGCAACGTCTGTTTATATGTCCGTTAGTACGCTTATAACTCGAGAAAATTATAAAATTCAATTAAGACTACAAATAATAGCTAAAAAAACCAATCGCTACGCTTAGAATCTAAAATTATTTACAAACAAAACTTCTAATTATGATAATTACAGCGTTTATAAACATATATGTAGCTGCAATAAAATTTATATTGGAATAGCTATTAGAAGTTTCAAAATTCGATACAAACAACATACTTCAGAAATAAAATTTAAAAAAATCTTTTCCTAAATTTAATTTTGTTAAACATGTCTTCAAAGAAAAAACGTGTTTTTAAGAATATAATTAAACTATTAAAGTATACAGTTCAATATGGAAAAATATATAGGTAAATAATAGTTTTAATGATATTTTAAATATACAAACTGATTTTAAAGATTTACCAATACCTTTACTACTTATATATACTTATAGGTACTTATAAAAATTTTTGAATACTCTGGGCATATTTTCATTTATTTATATATTATTTTTTTATAATATATAATATATATATATATATTTATTTTTATTTAAGAGTAAATATTATTTTTTTAAATTTTAAATATATATTATATTATGCACTGCAGTAGAAATTTAAAATAAAATAATTATAGGTATATTTTATTTGCGGGTATTATAAATGTCCCGATATCCGTTCTTTTATTTTAAAATAAAATTAAAAATACAAATTGTATTAATTTACTGTATGTACAATAAATTAATCATCTTCGTGTTCTGATGTAAGTACGTCTCTCAAAGGTAAATTTCTGTCAAACCGAGAATTAACCATTTCTGGAAGTAAACAATTATGGTAAAAGTTGGTTAATTATTGTAACATTGTAACATTTTTGTAGTCCAAAAATTGTCGTCTCTTTTAATTTTTTCATAAATAATACCCCGAGGCGTCCAAATACAAAAATAACAAAATTGTCTATTTGAAATATGCAGTTGACCTTGTACCTGGTAGTAAAACGTATCTGTGAGTTTCAACCTAAGCTTCCCATTTATAATTTCACGACTTTTAATTTTTTTTGTTGATATACCTTCTTCGGGTGTTAGGTCTTTAGCACTCATTGGACACTTGATTTCAATAAGTGAATCCCCATCAATCGTGCCATCTGGAGAAGCAGCTAAAAATGGCGACTCTTTATCAATAATTAATCCCGATGGGACAATAGTTTTATATAAAATTCCAGATAATGCAGATTTAGCATTTTCTTCGTTTTGTGTTCCATATTTTGTTGCATTATTTCCACTAAATGAACTGTACAAAATATTCGAGACAGTTTTGGCTCGTGATGTTATAATTTGGTATGCCGACAAAATATCGCCGGTAAAATATCGCGTAACAAAAATATCGCCACTAAAATATCGCGGAGCCAGATTATCGCGAAACAAAAATATCGCCACTAAAATATCGCGGAGCCAAAATATCGTGAAACCAAAATATCGCCAATAAAATTATATAAAATTAATAAAATAGCGTATGAAAAAATGTATTTATTTAATATTATGTTATTAATATTTATTTTATAATTTTAACTGCATATTTCATATTTTAGTATTAGTAACATATTTAGATGTTTTATAGAAATTTAAAAAATAAGTAAAAAAGTAAATATCAATTATTTATAAATAACATTATCGTCTTATTTGTCATTATTCGCACGTGTTGGGTTTTGAATTGTATATTGTATGATATCTTATCTATATTGATTATCGATCGATTATTACTTTTGACGCCTGTGATATAGGTAAGTACATACATTTACACATTTTACATTTTATCATTTGTAATATTTTGTGGAGTATATTGTACTGTTTCACCTCTTCACTGTGTATAGACTGTATAGTTATTAAATTTTATATGGCATTAAATATTACAAAATCAGCTAAAGGGAACGATTTATTAATACACAATGGTTTCACTTTCGAGAGTTCGAAGATTATCTTCAAGGTATTTCTTTCAATATTTTATTTACATTAATTATTAATTTTCGTTATTTTACTTAGATTAATCATTATTTATTTTTTTTTTGTCATTTCAAGTACTACCATATTTGCTTTAATATGTTTATTTTATATTATAATAACTATAAAATAATAATTATATTCGATCATAGTTATATATAACTGTATTATTTTAATTATATTCTAATATGCTAACACATAACATATATTGTTATATTATAATATTAGAGTGGTGCTATATAGGAAGGTACTAGTGATATTTTAGTTTCACGATATTTTGGTTTCGCGATATTTTGGCTCCGCGATATTTTAGCGGCGATATTTTTGTTACGCGATATTTTACCGGCGATATTTTGTCGGTAATTCTTTTAATTTTAAGTTTACATACTTTACCGAAATAAGATGCAGTTAATCTCTTTTTTCTGTGTAGATACCACTCTGTACATTCATTTTGTCGCCTTGTACCTATCTAAAATTACAATTAATATTGTGATTAATAAAATAATTTTGTTTAAAAAAAATTAGAACATACCTTTTTCAATTTGCTTAATTTGGTCTTCGGTTAATTTCAATTGTGACAAAAAAAATAGCCGTTTTAAGTTCAAATTCTTCTCTAGACATATCTGGAGAAGTATTTAAATCTGCTGTAGCTCCATAATACTCGTCAGGTCCAGATATAGTTTTATTATAGACTGGAGTATGAAAGAGTCATCGTTTACTTCTGGATTCACTTATTGCAGTTGATTTTGATATGTACTTTTTTGCAAACATACTGGGACTATATTTGGCAATTTTTTTGTGTAATAAATATAAATGTCTAGGTCCGTTGTCTCGGGAAATCTATACCCACCAAATGTATACCCCCCGTGAAATTTATACCGGGGGGTATTAATCGCTCGATGTAATAATCGCCCAGCGTAACGGGCTATTAATACCTCCCTAGTACATTTATACCAGGAGGTAAAAATCACTCAATATGTATCTAAGTATTATTTATTTATTTATTTATTTATTATCTTACTTAGGAAAATGATAAAATACTAATTATAAATAAAATTATAATATGATGTCAAGCATTAATGCTATTTACTTTTTATTTTTTATTTTTTACTTTTTATTAACTTTGTGAACCATAATATATAGGTATTAACTAATATATAAATATAATAATATAATATAAGTATATATATATATTATATTATATCTATATAACCGAATGTGTTCAAACTCTGTGGACTTCCTCGGTCGGATATTAAAGATAATAATTCACTACCAATTCTAAATATTCTTAACATTATAGGGAAATCGGAAGGGGAGGGTATAATTTTGGAATTGTTATAACACATTTAGTTTTAGTCGTAGACACCTCGGGATACCATTGATGGGTATCTCGGTATTTTTCATTAAATTTTTTTTAAAAATAATTGACTCAACGTTAGTAAAAACTTTTGACATCAAAATTTTTTTTAAAAATCAGATCTACAAAAAGGCTATCTTGTTTTTTTTTTAAATTTTAAATCAAATTTCACATTTTTTATTTCAAATTCCTAAACATTAAAATTTAATTAAAAAATATTTAAGTTATAGCACCAGGCTGTAATAATAATTTGAAAAAAAAAACTTAAAAATATTCAATAGAAAAAAAGTTATTACATCTGTTAAATAGTCCTATACTCCTGTTACACTCTATATAGGTACTATAAATTATAGTCTTTGATTATATATTCTAAGTACCTACGTCTAAACAATTATATTGAGTAATACAATATTTTTATATCAAATCTATATATTTATACAATATTATAAATATGAATTCCAAATTCTAATATCTATCAACAATAGGTATTGCAATAAATATAGGGTCTGAGGGGTTATATATCACCGTCATCATCCACCTTAGTTACGCCACTAATGCTCTGTATAATTTAATCAAATAGATATGAGAAACAAAATGCAAATATTAAACTCAATCAATATTTCCAATATTTGATTTTACGGTGTTTGCACTATATATGCCTAAATAAAATATAATACATAATAATCTTTGTAATCCAAAAATACAAGTTATACGCTCTTTAATTCTCAATAATGTTCTAACATAAAAATATAATATTACCAAAATTTTAATTTTCCTTTTTTTATTCGTAGAAAATGGCGTCAATTCAATGTAATGTATTGGTAATAGTCATAATACTATTTTGTATTTTGCATGTGACTACATCATGTGGTAAGAATAATTAACTTACGTCTAATAATTAAGTTTAAAATTTAATTTAGTGAAATCTGCTTAAAATACATTTGAACATATTTAAAATACCTATGTATACAAAAAACAAAATCTGTTGTTTCTTTAATATAATATTATAGATTCCTATATTTATAATATAAATATTATTTATTAATCGTAAATCAATTCCAGTTTTCGTTTGTAGTCAGTGTTCTATAATAGAAAAAATAACCATTGTTTTACTTAATAATAAGAATAATGAATAAATAATTATGCAAATACATATGCATTTACATTGTTTATTTGTATTTTTGACAATGGAATTAAATAAGATATCTGATACATACCCTACAAAACGAACATATTATTATAAAACAATAGTATTTCTTGAGCCTAAATACATACAATAATATTGTATTTTATAATAATAATAAATAAATATAAAAACATATTGAACTTACATTTGACACCCTATTCTTATTTTAGACAGCAAAATTAGAGCGGATTATACCAGTATAATTTATTTTATTTCATCTCATGATGGATCTCCTTTTATGACTGTTCAGGTAAATTCCGCATTTTATACACTGTATATGATGTATCAATTTCGTGTTTTGAGCATGAGCAACCATTTAAATTATCAACATTCTCACAGTAATATAATAAGGAGTAAAAAATACAATATTTCTAAAGAAAAAGTCGAGAAGTACTTCGCTTGTTGGATAGGATAATGGTAACGAATATAATGAATTTGAAACCAATGATAAATCATTTCTTTCTAAAAAAACGATTCTAAGCGAAGCTTCGGTGAATATACTTGACAATTCCTGCAGATTAAACTAATAATATATATAATAATAATAATAATAATAATAATAATAATAATAATATTATATAATATATTAAACAAAAAAAGTTGAAAAAGTGCAAAAGATTATTTGAAAATAAAGGGATTTGAACCGAGGACTCCACGCATAACAAAACATGCAAAAATACATGCATGAAAAAAATATATCTCTTAAACAAATTGATAAAATGGTAAAATTTTAATTTGATATAACTTTTAAACCAAGTTCGACCGCCAAATTCTGACTTCAACATTATTTCTTTGATCAAAATATACATAACTAAAAAAAAAAAAAATTCCAAAAATCTAATTATTTGTAAAGTACCTATTATGAATTAAATGACGACTTAAAATTGAACAAAATTGACTAAAAATTTAGAAGAAAATTTCGAAAATTTGGTTACTTTCATTATGTGCTAATATATGTATTTGGTGAAAATGTCAAGTTCATAGGTCTAATAATTCCCCAAAATTCAAACACATTTCATACCGAAATATCGAAAAAATTAAATGATTATTCAAAAACAAATTTAAATGGCTATTAAAAAACATTGTAAATACCAATTTTTAAATACTTTTGTATGTACCTAGAATGGCATATTTTAACATTGTATACAGTTATCAGGTCTTAAAAACTAAAATTATACTTATAATATTATGAATTAAATTTCTCAAATTTGCATATTGCTATAAATAGCTTAAAAATAAGTAAACATTTTCGAAATTTTTTTATATTTTTATATTAATATTTTACGTATATACTTTTGTGGTGAAAATTTAATGGCGCTAGCATCAATATTTTCTGAGTTATAAAGAATTTTACCACAATTGTGTTTTCCAATTTCTATGCTAATTTTTAGTTTTTTTTTAATGCATTTACCGAAAAAATTTAAAAAAATCGAATAAAATGACCTCTTTAAAATGCTAACTAGATGAGATTTGCTAGCGGAAACCAGGTAAAGCTTATAAAAATCGGAGTAATCCTTCTGGTAGAATTTTTGATTATAGACATTAAAATAATAATAATAATAACAATAAAAACTCATAATTGTTAAAATTAATACATTCCTCGTTTCGATCAGAATCTTAAACATATAAGTACTAAATATAAAGCCTCAGTGGATGCTCGCCATTATCATAATATTATTTTCTTTTAAGAACACGTGTAAATTTTGATTCGAAAAAACATTACCGGACTTTTGCTGCTAGATCTGAAGAGTCTCTGCCGTCATCATTTTAGTGTTTTTTGAACATTTACAAAACAATTAATTTCAGATGATAGATTCTGGTATACCCAAATCATTGTCTGATGATAGTAACATTTCTAAAATATTAGTTGCTGCGAATATATTTTCTAATTATATTTATTTAATTGTTTTTCAAAAATATGTTATATTAGATAATAATGACCTACTTCAATATACCTACTTAACTACTTTCTAATACCTACTTAACAATATCCATTTTTTCGTTCACATGTACTTCTAATCTAATTTCGTCGATGTTGCTTGATATACGGTCTGTGAGTCTCAATGGATTGTCTGGTTAGGTACTTCTTATCTGAGCTCAGATTTGTAATTTTATATCGATTTTGGTTATTTTTTAAACGTTCGATGGATAATGGTGTCTTTCCTTTAATGTTCAAGATTAGTTCAATCACATCTATTTTAAAATCTGGTTATGTATCTCAAATCACTAATTATAGACCAATTTCTGTACAATCACATATATCTAAATTATTTGAAACACTTATTCTTGGCGATATTAGACTTTCTTATTATGTTAACAGAAAACTGATCGAAAAATAATATTGTTTTAGACCAGGGCGTTTAATTACCACGTATAATCTTGGTTGTAGTAAACGTGTATATGGAGCATTTGAGGATTATGCACAATTTTACGTCATTTTTAAAGATTTTTCTAAAAAATTTGACTATATTTTAGCCATGACGTATTAATAAGTATTTTAAAGATTACAGGGTTTAGTGATCCCCTTCACTCATAGTTTAAATCATATTTGGAAAATAGATCCCAGTGGATTAAGTTATTTGGTGTTTGCTTAAGTACATAATATCTATATGTATACCTGAAGATTCCATTTTGTTCCCATTTTTATTTTCTACGTTTGTCAATAATGTCAAGTTAATTTTATCCAAGAATAAATTATTTTGCTAAGCAGATGATATGAAAGGCATTTTTTGTTTCAAATCGCCTGATGACTGTGTTCTGTTGCAAAAGGACATTTGGGCTTATATTCAATAAAGTATTCATAGTACAAATCAACATATTGATATCGTATGTTGTAAGGCTCTAAAAACTTTAGGTTTTATAAAGAAACAATCAATGGAATTTAAGTTGTGAACCTCACTATACTATCGTTTTATTCACCAATTTTAGAGTACATATCAAATATTTGGAATACATATACTTCAATTGAATCACTAAAAAAACAATAGAATGGGTCTAGTGGGGATTTAAAAGTTTCGTTGAATATGTGTTACTATACCTTGTTCACCACACGATTATTTCCCCATCTCAAATTACCTTAATTTACCATTTTTAGCCAATCGCAGTAGTAGTATGATTTGAGGGGTTCCAGAACCACCACCACCACCCTAGCTACAACCACCACCAAGGGTTTTCTAGGCCAGCCTCCCAGTCGCCTCCGCCTCCGCCACACCATTCACCCAGCCACCACCCTATGTCACCATATATATATTTTAAAATTATTATATTTCCCGCGTTATCATTACGTAACCCATCATCTATTATATAATATGCCAACTCCGAATAGATGGTTTTTCGTAGAAGAGAAAACTTTACATTTTCTATTTAATTCCGCTGACCGCGTCCGCGTGGGTATTTTCTTTTCCGTTTTTATCACTGTCGTGCTTTGGATTTACAATTTTCCCGTTTACTGTTCTTCCGTATTTCGACTTTTCCGAAGACGCGAATTTAGATACATACCTTATGAGCTCTGTGTTCACTGTTCACCCTATAGATCGCATGGAAGAAAACCGTTCCACTGTCCGTTTCTTATCGCTTCAGTATTTTTCGCGCCGTCGTCTTATCACCCCAAGATCGGAGTTTTCGATCTTTTTCCGATGTTTTTCAATACCGTGGAGGCTGAATTCATATTTCCCGGACGTTTTAATGCCTGACTGAACATTTCATTGTCTACCAATCGTCTCTGTACGACCGAGACGTGCGTTTCCAATATGTGTAGGTATGTACTATACTATGAGTCGAAATACGATACAGTCCGTTATCTGAATCGTTTAAATTAGATAAATTTCGATTGTCCTATCATCTCGATAACTTAGGGATATAGGGCGTCGATTGTCAAACCCACTTTCGACACGAATCTACCGGTTCAAATTCCATTGTGCCGATCTGAATTTTTTTCGATCTCAGCGTTTACGGAGATAACAATATTTATCCAATGTACGCGATATGTGAACGAAATCTTAATAAATGTTCGTATCGTTGCAACTTTCATTATTAGGTATTATTATATTTTGTTCTATCCGTTTAAACTACCTACGTATAATAGACAATAGTATCTATTATAATACCCTGTGTGCAAGTTCAATTTTTTTTTCGGACATTCGTAAATTTCGATCTGTGGACAATAGTTTTATAAAAAACCGAGATGATAAGTCCAACCAACTGATTCACATAGTAGGTATCTTTACCATATTTTTGTATATTGAATTTTAAATCCTCGGACTTTCGTCTAACCGAGACGTTCGTTCCGAATATGTGTATAGGTACTTACGAGTCGAAATACTATACCGTCTGTTATATGAATAGTTTAAATACGAAAGATGTCGGTCATATTATCATCCGAGTAAATAGCTTGGCGGTGTAGAGCGTCAATTGTTAAATGAACTTTCGATACGGGTACACCGGTTCGAATTCCATTATGCAGATTTGATTTTTTTCGCCTTTTTTTCTCGATCTCGACGTCTGTGAAGATAACGAGTGTTTAATCTTTATATATGCATTTTTAGAAACCATGGACTGTTTTTCTGTTCCTTTAGCTAGCCTGTACACTTCTTTTCCCCTTCGTTTATTCCTGATCACTCATATAACTTATTATATTTCCTTAATTTAGCTACACACACTACATTTTTTTGTTGCTATACATAAACTTTTATACTTTATCCAATCTTTTCTCTCTCTGGTTTTCTGCCACTTCTTAAATTGTGTTTTTTTATTTGGTATAATCTCTTTTATTCATTTAGCCCACCACCATGTTTGCTTATTTTCTGGCATACGTAGTATTTCAGAGTAATGGCATTACTCTGATCTAACGCTTTCCTTAGCTACCCTATTAATACTCTCTGCCGCCTTTTCCCATATTTCGTTTACATTTTATACCTTTCTATTATGTATTTAATTGCCCTTTGTAAAACATGAAAAATGTTTTTCAACATTTTTTTTTACAAATATAATTATATATATTACTCTAATTTCCAGATCTCCACTCAGAATTATGTTAACAAAAGGAATAATTGCCTTAAATTTCTATGTACCCATGATCTATCACCAGTATCCCCTATCTGACAACTGAAATACTTCCAAGTCATGGCCACTAGTGGTTGGATTTTAGAATTTAAATTTTAAGATATGAATTTTTATCAAATTTACATTTACAAAATTATCTAAAATTGTATGCCATTTTCCCCTTAAACTACTTGAAAAATATGTCTGACGTCTGATGTTTTATTGTTAAAATAATATACAAATTAAACCATTAATGTACGTCTATAGCTAACATTTTAAATTTAATTTTAAGTTAAAAACACATTTCGTTGATATATTTTTAAGGTAATTTATAACACAATTTAGGGCAGTGTTGTTTTAAAAAATATATATATGCATAAATATATAATGTTTATGTATGTTTTCCTAATATTTCTTAAAAATATATTGTTGAAAATTCTTAATTTATATTGAGCTAAATATCTATACAAAAAAAGTATATAGTATTTTTAAAAATATTTGATGCTTTTAATTGTCTCTTTGATAGTATTCTAAATATGCTACTAGTGCATAATGGTTGTATGAAAATATTTGAGAATTATTATGATAATAATTATATTATTTTATTATTATATTATTAAATTTTTCAACTTATTCTATTAAAATAAATACAAGAATAATTTTCTCTAATAGTTATATAATATATAAATTTCATTTAAATTGTTTTAATAGTATTAAAATAAGATCAATATGTTATATGGTTGGCGCTGAATAACAGTTATTCAAAAGCGTAAATGGAAATAAAACTTTTCTTTTATGACTTGTGTTTATAATAAATTATAGTATTATCTTATCTTTTTATGTTTAATTTTTATAATAATCGACCAAAGGTTATACATATAAAATAAAGCGTAAAAAATTTACATGAATTTAATATACATATTTTAATATTATTTCGAATACTCAAAACATTTTTATTTTTATATTTTGTTTTTTAATTATTTATATTCATATTTATTTAACTTACTATTATTATAAATACTTTATTGTTGATAAATAATATATTTATAAATTAATAAATTATGTGGTTATAATAACAGATTATTGAATACATTTTATAAAACATACAAATTACGAATTAAAAAATATTTGTTTACAAATAACAATCTGGCTTGATAAAAAGGTATACAAATAATAATGTAAAACAATTTAATAAAATCACTGTTGTTATCAATAAAACAGATTTGAAGTTTGATACAAATGGCTAGATATGAAATGACAGGTCCAAAGTTCAGACCAAAGTGCTTTAATTTAATCGAAACATAAATTTTTTGCATTATTACTTATTTTGTATAATAGAATAAATAACAATAATATGTTGAAAATTAAATATATGTATCTCATTTTTATGCCAACACATATTATATTATATGTAGGTATAAATTGTTTCAAATCGAACAAACACAGTAAGTTATATTTTCCAAAAAATTTATATTTAATTGAATATAAAATTATAATTAAATACCTAATTATTATTTCAATTGCACGTGTTTAATTAAATATAAAAAGTAGTTTGATAAAATATTATGGTTACTTTTTAAATTTTCGAATTATTAACGATAATATTATATTTATTTTGTTTTATTTTATTTTTTTTATATTTTGGTGTTGAGTTACTTGTAGAATTATTTATATGTATAAATAAATACCCAGTTTCTACAAAATACTTTGTTTTTATTTAACAAATACGTATTTCGAAAACAATGTTTTTATCTTCAGTGTTAAACAACTACTGTAGTTGTTTACATTATTGTTGATAGTGATGTTATTAGTAAACAGTAGTTGTTTAACACTGAAGATGAAAACATTGTTTTCGAAATACGTATTTGTTAAATAAAAACAAATTATTTTGTAGAAACTGGGTATTTATTTATACAGATAATATTATAAATCAGATCATGCAATGATTTCGTTAACCCCATATAATAAAATATATTATTTTCTCCAATTAAATTTAAAGAGTGCACACTATACATACATAATTTCTATTGTTTAACTTATATATTTTAGCTAGAGTATAACTATGATTGTACATGAAATTATTAGTATATTAATACCTTATTTACCTATTTTAATTTGTTTTATAACAACAAATAATGTTTTCAAGAAATTTGCAATTAAAAATATTTTAAATGATATCCTACATTACTATTGTGAACTTAATAAAGTATGTATGTTGGGTATCAATTTATTTGCGGCCACTGCGCAATCTATATGTCTAAACGGCCGGTCGTCCGTCTCCGTTGGTAGCACTGCAACACCCGGGCGGTCTCGTTATCATCCATTGCGGTATCGCCGACGAGGGAAAAAATGTGCGTGTGCATGTGTGTGTTTTACGTACGACCGGTCCGTCGGCGTCGCCATGTTTTTACACTAGTGTGAAGCTACCAAGTGATAAAAAAAATCCACCAAGTGATAAGAAAATATAATGAATGCCATGTACATTGAATTGCCTATACTATAAAATAAGTACGGCGCAATTGGATAAATGCAGGAAAAACTCCCAAATTTCCCATAATATTGCACCTGTTTAGTAGCCACGCCGTACGATTAATAAGCCACCGCTCAGTTTTTACCACTTAGTGGTATATTCCAGAAAGTGGCGACGGACATAATATACATATTCTAAAAGCCCAGAAAATTATCTATTCAAAAGTTGTAGTCGCTAACTGCTCCGACGTTTAATACGCGAGTAATGAATATATAAAAAAGATGTACTTTTTTTTTTACGAGTAACGCCGCGAAATTAGAAGGTCACCGCTCGGTTTTTACCACTTGGTGGTATGTTCCGGAATGTGGCGACGGACATACTATACATATTCTAAAAGTCCATAAAATTACCTATCCGTTGAAGGTAATCGCTAATTGCTCCGGAGTTTTGAATACGAGTTATGAATATTTAAAAAAAAAATATTTATTTCGAGTCACGTAACAATAATGCCGTACGATTAGTAAATTTCCGCTCGGTCTTTAACACTTGGTGGTATGTTACGGAAGTTGGC
>JAIPRL010011597.1:0-13281 GCA_025469235.1 Pemphigus obesinymphae
GAAAATATTATTAATATTATAAATTAAATGATCCATATTTCATATAATTTTGTTTTAAATGTAATATATTCCTATGCAGAGAACCGAATCTAGGGGGGGGGGTAATGAACTGAATTTTCGACTCCCTCCCAATCAATTTGAAGACTTTATTTTGCTCTCACGATTAGTGGGTGGGTGGGTGTTTGATTTTTGGTGTGTATGTCCTATATTTATTTTTCTACTTTGGCGCCACTGTGCACACGCATAATAGGTATACACTATTGACTATTATACACTTGTAACGGGCGATTAATACCTCTGGCGATTTATACTCCCCGGGATGTATAAATTTGGTGGATATAAATTTCACACGACACCGGTTGTACACATAATACAGTGACAATTGTATACAGGTATATGACGTATGGTAATATCATTGATTATATATTATATAATATACTATATATAATCAATGGTAATATATAGGTATGCAATATATTAATATTTGAGTACTTGTGGATAATTTATTTCAAATAAAATAAAACCCAAATCCACAAAAAATTAAACTTTTTATTATAAGCAAATACAGTATTTCGGCAACAACGTTGCCATCTTCAGTGCAAAACACAGACTACATACTATAGTGCATATTATGCAATATAGTAAATTTTTATCGTAATATTATTATGATTATCGGTATCGGACTATCCTTGGAATCTATACAGCTCACGCACACTAATGTTAATTTACACACTCACACATTGATATGAACAAAATATACATGCCACCTAACCTTTTATTATTTTATATAAGACGATTCAATTAATATTGAATATATATAAGAATTTATTACATTACTATTTTTCGGTCTGATCGGACGACAGAAGACCGAATTTGAAAATTCTCTTTTGGTATCCCTTACAAAAAAATTACCTACTAAAAATACGGTATATCCACTCCTTATGCCCACATGAGAAAAAATACCAAATTAAGATTCAATCGTAAAAGTAGAAAGGGATTTTCAGGAAAAATCCCTCAGAAGGGATTTTTGGGAGAACTTTCCGGGAGTACCTCTTAAAGGACCCTGATCCAAATTTTATCCAGTATATATACGGTATTTCAATTATTAATAGTGCAGGAGTTATAGCAAAACCAAAAAAACGAAGTGGGGGGGGGGTGGTGTATTTAGTAGTAATTTAGTATGTTATACACCGATGTACTCTCTACACATCAATGGTATCCCGAGGTCTCTACGACTAAAACTAAATGTGTTGACAATTCCAAAAAACACCCTCCTCTTCCGATTTCCCTATAATGTTAAAAATATTTAGAATTGGTAGTGAATTATTATTTTTAATATCCGACCGAGGAAGTCCACAGAGTTTGAACACATTCGGTTATATAGATATATTTTGGTGTTGAGTTACTTGTAGAATTATTTATGTATATATATATAAATAAATACCCAGTTTCTACAAAATAATTTGTTTTTATTTAACAAATACGTATTTCGAAAACAATGTTCTCATCTTCAACTACGTAGTAGTACGTTAGTAGTTGTATATATATTTAGATATAATATAATATATATATACTATTATACCTATGTTATATTATTATAATATTTATATATTAGTTAATACCTATATATTATGGTGCACAAAGTTAATAAAAAGTAAATAGCATTAATGCTTGACATCATATTATAATTTTATTTATAATTAGTATTTTATCATTTTCCTAAGTAAGATAATAAATAAATAATACTTAGATACATACTGGGCGATTTTTACCTCCAGGTATAAATTTACTAAAAAAAATAATTTTTGTTATAGGTACATAAATGCATTATTTTATTTATTTAAAATTAAAGATGATTATCAATAATGTTTTAACTGTTATTTATCAACAATTGTATTAGTTTTTTTTTTTTTAAATACAAGAACGTAATACAATTTTCATTATACTGATATATTTAGTAGCACGTTTTTACTTCTTAGTTCTTGGTAATTCTAGTGTTTGGGCAAAAAGAGATAAATCCAAATAATAATATTTTATTGAAAAAAAAAAGCCAATATTTTTATTTATTCCTTTTTACGTATAACTACGACGATATTATTTAAGGCGTTTCTACTTGCCTAACAAAACAAAGTTTAAAAAAATGCAGGGCCCCGAAAAATTAATTTGCTTGGGGCTCCGCAATTTGTAACGCCGCCCTTGGCGGATGCTCCTAGACTTGTAAATTTGTTCCAATTTTTAATATTTGATTCGCACAAGTACATCAGTACATGCACAAAAATAATCAAACTAATAATTATTATGGATTATCGACCGGCAGTTTTTGATTTATTTTCAGTCAATAATAAATATTATCGTTGTCAATATTATTATTTACGATTTTATTTTATTTTTGTAGTTATTGGAATTTCACCCATTTACTTGTATGCCAAGTCAAAACAATCGACGTCAGCAAAATAATATTATGAAGGTTACGATTTTCATTTCAAGTTATTTTCAAATTAATAGGTAGTTATTCAAAAGATTATTTTTCTAATAATTATTTTGATATAATTTACACACAAATATTAAATGTAGCTATTTACTTATACTGGACCAACGATTTACAAACAATAAATAATATTATTATAATGTTTACAATGTGTAAAACACAATGGTGACGAGACGTACCTAAACCTATTCATACTATTTACCGTAAATTATATTATTATTAATATAATATTATTTGTTATTATATTACTAGCTTCAGTGCAACACTTATCGGGTACAACTCTTTGTAAGTGAAACTCCTTTTAATTGAGACTACTTGTAAGTTCAACACCTTTTGAGTGCAAAACCTATAATTTGCAACCCCATTTCTGTGTGACACCTTGTAAGTGTAACTTTTTTTGAGTGAAACATCACATAAGTGGAATTACTTTTTAATGTAATTCATACACCCCATATTATGTATTTTAAACTAGATAACAATAAAAAAAAGTGAATACCGTAATAATTTTCTACCGACATTTTCATAAATTTGTTTGAAAATTATAAAAAAAAAAGGGTTAATTTCTAAATAAAAATGGTAGATAATAAAAAAATTAAGCTAAAACGGGACTTCACTTTCAAAAGCGGGACAAAAAACGTCCCTTTTAAAATTTGTTAATGGGACACAATTCTCAAAGACACATGGTCACACCCTAGTGTAGGTATATTTTGATGAATTTTCGATTGTCGCCTAGTGAAAATTCCTTCAAAAATGCATTGATATAGTACCGTACTGTGTAATATCAGATATCTTGGTAAATATCTTCGTCGTAATTTTTTTAACTATTAACTTTCCAACGTTATAATTTATGATACCTGTAGATATAATTTGTACAATATCGATTCATTTCCGAAATTGTTTAGGTGATTTTATTTTTTACATTTAAAAAATGTATTTTTCCTGGACAAATGTTGATATTATTTTCATGAAAATTAAAACATCCATAAACTGAGCACATTTTAAAACGTGATTATTTTTAAAACGAATACCAAAAAAAATTCCGCCAAGTTACGAAACGCAGACGTGCGGTAGGTAAATTCTCAACTACTACCTATAAGCCACACGCTAAACAATAAAGTAAATTGATATTATCCTAATATTTAATAATAGTTCTTATAAAGTGATAATATTTATATGTAATAATTCGATTAGAATCACAAACAAATGTATTAATAGATCTAGATTATAATATTAGATAATATTATAGAGGTATTATTTCATATTTATTTGTACGTTGAAAAAAAATCTAAAAATTATTCAAATTAATTTTTTATTTTAAATATAATCATATAAATATCATTTTTGTATATTAATACTAAATTAAGATAATTTTATTGGCTTTAAAAAAGCACGTTGCGAGTGGCGATATTTACATGCATGTACTTTGTACAACAGCGTCGAAATTATGACGTCAAGCATATATTTCAAATGCGTATACATAGTTAAATAATTATTGTCATAGAAATTTTTTTGAGATGTCAATATTTTTGTTTAATTCAGTAGCATAATTTTATAAAATAAAAAAAAAAACGATTTTTCAGTTGTATGATCCTGTGAGAACGCTACACGATTGATTTTCATAGTCCGTAAGATTAGAGGCGCAAAATGAACAATTTTTAGCGAGACCATTCAAACGATTTTTTAGTAATTATTAGAAAAGTTAAATAACTTGTTGGATATGATTTTTATTTTATCGAATTTTTTAATTTTGCGATGCTAACTTTGTGCTAAAAGCACAATACCATAAAATGCATCCGAAAACGATCTTAAAATATAGTTAGTATTTGACTTGTTGGTCATGTAAGATAGGTCCCGACATTTTGTGGACCTTTGTTCACCTATCATGAATGTTTTAAAATGTGCTGTTGAAAAATTCTAGCATCGCATAATCAATGATAACTCACGAAAATTGACTATAAAGATAGTACTTGACGTTACAGCAATATTAAGAGGACGCTACACACCCGCTTTTTAACTTTTTAAGGGATTTTGTATAGCCAATTTTAAGGATATTTTTAGAAAAATGAAAATCTCTTGATTAAAAAATATTTAAATGCATATCAGAAGTAATTAAAAATAGTCCTATACCAGCAACATATTTTTATTGATAAGTATTAATAAATAACTATTAAAAACTAGGAAAAAACTGAGCGATTTTGGCATTTAACTTCTATAAAAATGTAAACAACATAAAATAATCTAAATTTTTACATGAGAGATTTTCGATAAAATTATTCAAAGTCGATTTATATAAGACTTGGAATTTCCCAGAATTATCTTTTTTTAAAAGTTGTAACTCGACCCACAATAATTTTATTGAAAATCGCTCATATGAAAATTTAGATGATCATTAATTTTTTTAACTCTAAAATGGTCTCCATATTTTCATAAATTAACGGTGTTGAACTAGGCAGTTCAATTTCAATTTCGAAAAAAGTTATTCATTTCTTATGTCTATTCTGTGTTTTCACATGATCTTTTTTTAATTAGATGCCTTTTTTGTTTTAGCAAATAACAGCAGATTATTATAAAAATTATTTTTTTATTTATTCCAAATCTTCTTGAAAAGCTATATTTTAATTTATTTTTAAATTCTATCTTCAGAAAAAAACAGTTTAACTTATCATAATTAATTTTACTCGGATGTATTGTTTGTCCAGTGTAATATACAAAAAACCACAATTATGGAAATTCACGAACATGTTTATTAGAAAATATCGTACTACTTAACACGAATACAGGGCTATTTTTAGATTTAATTTAAAATGCACTATTTTACATATAAAATTTTTGTTTATATATAGGTAATATAAATTTTCTGCATAATATATTTAACCCTTTCACTGCCATTGACGTACCTGTGTCCTGTACGTCCAAACCTATAAAATCGTCATCAAGCATGGGCCTGCATGGTATAAACTCGGCAATGGTTTACAAGAAAAAATTAACAAAAATTTGGGTACTTTAAAGCAGGGGTTAAAACCGCTTCCAAAAATAATTAATAATTAATTACACGTAATTATAAAATAATGGTCGTAAACAACAATTTTTTCACAATCGTACCTGCTGGCTGCTGTCTTTTCAATATTTCTTTTGACAACGGACTAACGTATACCTATGTACTTTGTATACATATAACGTACTTTGTTACGTACCTGACCTATATAATATACATATAACTATATACCTACTATTTAAATATAACCATAATAATTAAATGTCATATTTTAATAAAATAATAGGTATTATTAAATACGATTGATATTTAATAAGATCAAATTGTTATAAATAAAAATACTAAGCAAAAATAATGAAGGCATGATAAACAAAAAACAAATAATATTTATAATATAATAATATACCTATAAATAATGATTTTATTTTTCCTTAGAAAAGAGTTGGCGGTTTTTTTTTGTTACTTTCAATATATAGGTCATCGGTGCCGTTACAATTACCGGTAATGACATAAAACGATTACCGGTAAATTTAAAACCCCAAAATATAATTTTAGGTTACCGGTTATCGATAAAAATTTTAAATTTAAAAAGTTCTCAAAAAGGGGGTTTTAAGCCCTGCTAAATATTATCGTATTAATTTAGTTTGGGTTTTGGTTCTATAAAAATAATGACAAAATATAAAAAACGTTACTTAGGTTTTTTATTTTTATACTAATCTTAAAAAGTATCCCGTAGTTATACCTTCGATTTTTAAAAATTTTCCACCCCTTTTCAACTCTTCCTATGACTTCGGTCTAGAAAAAAAAAATCAGAATATTCTGAGATTTTTTCCTAGATCCAAAAGTCATAAGAATTTAGTTAGAAAGTGGTGGAAAATTTAAAAAATCGAAGTTCTGACTTATGTTATGAATATGCCTAGAAGACCTAACCAGTCTTAATAGGGTGTTCACTGTCTTATCCATGTCCAACAAGGTGGAATTCGTTATTTGATTCTATTAACCAGTTATTACAACATAAAGATAAATTAAATAAACTATTTCAACAATTAAATGTAAATTGTAATTTTAAAGAAATAGAACTATAGTATATTTAAATGAATTAATAATTTTATTAAAACCAATCGCATGTGCTCTAGATTACTCACAAGCTCAAATTTCAAAACAATTGTTACTATATAGTGTTATAGTGTTTTACTACCAACATTATTTTCTTTGAAATCTCGTTTAGAAGAAAAAATTTAAAACATTTGGCTTTAATAATTACACTAATAATAAATTCACTGAAAAAAAGATTTTATTTATTTTTTGATTTATCTCCTGAAATAAATGAAGCTATTCTTGCAACATGTTTTCATCCAAATTTTAAATTACGGTGGATTCTATATTATATTAGTGATAAGCAAAAAAAAAAAAAACAAATACAGAATTTATGTATGTCACAGAAAATTTTAAAAATGAGTATAACGAATATGAAACAAATGCAAACTCAAGTAAAGGATTGCTTTTTTGTATTTACTTCTCAGCCTGAAATAAATAAACAACAAACCCAAAATTAATTTGAATTATAGTTACCTATTTCAATGAACAAAATAAATTATTAATTTCCTTAAATAATTATCCAACCATCAAAAAACGTTTTATAAAATGTAATACTAGTCTTCGCTCATCTGCTCCTGTAGTTTATTTTCCTTTGTAGGATTTATACATGCCCCAATAGTAGATCTAACCTTTCAGATAATGTGTTTGAAAGATTAGTTTTTCTTAAGGGTAACCAAGAATTCATAAATAAATCTAATATATCTAATATCTAATTAATAAAAAGCAATTTTTTTTTTTAATATGTACTCAGGTAAATTATTTAACAATATAATACTATCTTTTTAAGTTTCTGAGATTGTTTTGTAGGTACTTAGTACCTATATATAAGCAGAAATTGAAATATTTTAGGATTTAAACATTCAAATATATCAGGAATTAAATGGAATTAACATATACGGAATAATATAGGTACCTATAGATGCTAAAGTTTGAAGTGTGTTTAATTTTCTATTTCTAATAATTTCAGTCATTTTTTCGGTAGTTTAGTAACAAAATACTGGAAAATTGAAAAATGACTTGTTTAAAATATACCAACTAGAATTAATTTTCTATTCAAAAGCAAAAACTCTCCTCATTTCACTCAAAAAGTTGTTTTCAGAAAAATAAAAATTATATCTTTGTAAAATATAATGTAAAATAATGCAGTTATATATTGAAAAATGGACGCAAATTATTTTTAATTATTATATTAGTAATTTTGGAATTTATATATTTGTATATAATGAACAAAATTAATTTTATTCAGAACATATTTACCATAAATATATAATTGTTTATATTAAGGTTTATTCGTTTCGGTACCTAGTTTTTGCAATTATTATTACTCAAAAAAATGATTGCCAATTACATTTTCACACCATTTATATTCCAAAATATCTCACTACCTACCGTCCAATTTTCAATTAACACGGCGAGAAATATAAAAATAATATAAAATAATCGAAATGGAAAAACGCGATGACAACGTGTTGGGTAGGTATACAATATGTTCAATAAACAAAATATAAAAACATCATTGCATAATTAATCATACAATTGCTTATTTCGCTCCGTTTAAAAACGTAGAATAATTCTACAGACTATACACGAGTTGAATACTTACATTCTTGAAGACATTATTGCTATATTATTGTCTACAAATTTTTAATTCAATTACGTTTGGTACGTATTTAAAAACAAACTGTCGTAAGGGAAGTATTTAGCGAGACGGGTGTTCCACAGTCCATACTACAGCAAATACTATACGCCATACGGGATGACAATACGAGAAACTCATGAATGTTAAAATGTTGTCGACAGAATTTCTTCCAAAATCAGTGTGATCAAATATAAAAATCATATTATATTGTATACGCATAACTGTACACAATATTATAATAATCACGGCCTTCAATGCTGGTAGATAGGGTGCTTTTAATATTTTTTATCATTATCAGCATAATATTATGCTGAATAGTTTTTGCTTTTTTTTATATACAATTTATTGTTTTATATTTCAAACTAATAATTAAGCCCCATGTTGTCGAATAAATAAATTAACAATTGTAAATAAATAACATTATAATTATCAAAATATATGTATGTATTCGAGCTTTGCACGCATTTCTTTTCCTACACCTCCAGAATTGTTTTGTACCATCCGTACTGTAAGCATCGAATACAACATACCTACCCATTATCGACAAACACTTGAGACTGACGAGTTGTTTCAATGTATAACGTTTTAAAAATTTTTAAAAAAATGTAAAAATATAAATAATAAATATAATAATTTATAATTTAAAATGTATAGGAAAAAAAATCACTAAATTATCAATCATATCTATATCATATTATATATACCTAATATATATCCATATCAGAAACGCCATATATAATAAATCATTTTAGATAAGTATGATCAGAGCTGTCCCGAGGGAGGGTGTGAGAGGTGTCTCAACCCCCATTTCAGAAAGCAGTCGGCAAATTTAAGTTCAGTCGCCAAATAGTAGAAACAGTCCATGTCCTTTTTTTAAAAAAAAACTTTTATGAAGTATTTTGAAATTTTAAGTCGGCAAATTATAAATTATTAGGATTGTAGATAGTCAAAATGGTTAAAAAAGTTGAGTACTTTTATTTTTTTTTTTTGCTTATTTTATGTTTTGAAAAAAAGTATACAATTTTTTTCATTTTCACTTCCCCCCCCCCCCAAAAAAAAATCATTCTTCAGAACGGCCCTGGGTATGATACAGATGTACATAGATATTACATATAGTATACATAGTATATAATACGCACAAAATTAATATCTCCATAGTAAATCAATATTTTTGAAATTTAATAATTTTGAAAGTACATTTTATTAAAATATTGAGTTAATCATCGAATGTTTTTAGAATATAAGTTATCAATATAAATAAGTTTTATTAAGATTCAATATACCTAATATATCTAATATTATTCATTTAGCCCTTAAAATGTACTTTAATTTACATAAATTGCTTTCATAAATTAATTATTTAATAGGCAACTTATAAGTTGCTGAAACATAATAAACATCGAGAAAATGCTGGTAAAAATATTTAATGCTAAGATACACATGTTTGTAGATCAATAATACTAACTTAAAAATCCATTAAACTTAAATAAATTATATATTCATTTAACTCATCTAGTGTAAAACAAAAATCAATTATTAAAAATAAAAATTTTCAAAAAACAAAAATTGAATTTTGTCCAGGTTTTTTAATAAATATAACACTATACGGCGACGGCGAGTTGTCCGTGTTCGTTGTTTATAGGACGGTAGGTATTAAAACAACTATTTAGTACGGACAGAGCCGTAGCAAGGGCTTGGCCAAACTGGCCCAGGCCGAGGGCGCAACAGAAAAGTAGGAGCAAAAATCGAAATTCAGTTTTATATAAACTTATATTTTTATATAAAGTTTTATTATAGCTACGCTATAGGTATAAATTATATATTAGATATAGACTGTTTTTTTATTGACCATATCCACCCATTCTCTGTTTGTTGGATATTGTATTTGAATATGTTCAATGGATATTTGTATCGGTTTTGATGCGAAATTATACTACAGAATATTTTATTTGGTGACTATACAACCGTTTTTGTTGTTTAAGACAATATAGATCAAATTAGACAGCAGTTTATTCGATTATTTTATACACACTATAATACTTGTGCGTTTGAATTTTAGTGTGGACGTGTTTTACGTAAAATTTCGGTGCACGACGCACGACCAGATGAAAAAACATCCATGAACATCTCCTCTTTTATTCTTTTAATTCTTTTTTTTTATTGAATACCACAGGTAGATATAAAAAATATAGTAACATATTTCGATTAGACTTTAAATTTAAATTAAATTAAAAAATTGCATGCGTTTAGTGCAACAAAATTATTAAAGCTGAAGACTCATTATTATTATTATTATTATTATTATTATTATTATTATTATTATTACTTATTATTTTATAATTTATTAATTTATAAATTTATAATAATTTAATTTATAAATTATTTTATTAATTTATCAATATATATAATATATTATATTATATATTAATTTATAATATATTGTATAATATGTGTACGTAATATCTATATAGGTAAATATGGTTATGTAAACGAGGTCTATAATAGACTGATTAAAAAAGAAAAAGGTCGATTCCAAATAATAATCACTCTAAACTGTACCTATATACTCCGCTGGTAGACGGAGTGCTCATTGTTGCCGCCGAAAAACTATATTTTGAGGTAGACATGAACCTTATACCTAATCAATATTAGAGCTTAGTGTAAATAATAATGAAAAATAATTATACGATAAGTCTAGATGTCCGGTCCAGAGTTGAGACTTGTCGCCGTCACCTGATTTTTTTACAAAATATCTTATTGCTCCAAATGTTCCAATACATTTGTAGAGGAATTAGAATTATCGTTAAAACACCCTAAACGTGTGGGGATACCACTGGGGAGTAAAGGAAAATATTTGTATTTAGGCCTTTGATAGTAATTATTATTCGATTCACTATTAAATAGCCAACTGAGCATGTTGTAGTTTTTTATGATATGTTTTTTTAAATATATTATTTCAATGGAGTGGATTAATGAAAATAGCATTTTGTTAATTCAACAATATTCAACTAACGAGTTTTATGGAACCCGAAAGATGTTTTTCATTTTTCAAAACTAAAAAAAAAGATGATGCATGCGGGAATCCATAACAAATAATTTTAATATAGATATGGACAATAAAAAACGAGGTGTCTGGTTTTTAAATTATTGGTCCAATCAAATTTAATAATAATTCAAAGTCGGATGGATCCATTCTGGTAAAAATGTTGAAGCAGTGCCATATCAAATCTTGAACCAATTACATAGTTGACAACATTTTTGATCCCTCCCTTTCGGCTGCATTCGAATATAAATATGTCATCCACCAACGTCGATTTTTTTCTTTTTCATAGGTACTCCTTTGTAGTGAACACATTACAACATATGCAGCACATTTTTTTCAATTAAATTTACATTAACTCTGACATTTTATTTAATTAAATTTAACATAGATAAACAATCACTACATGTGCAGAACACCAGAACTCACTAGTCATTACTGCAGACTAAAAAAATTACATCGTGTAAGTATACCCAAAATTCTGACTCATGGTCGGTTTTAACACGCAACGCACCAACACAGGGCGTACGGCGCGTCGTCCAGACATGCATAGAAGAATTTTAAACGCATGAGAATGCGTCGAAATCGCTATACGTTCAAAAATGCCGCACGAGCAAATATGTTCATGTCTAGACGCGACTTTATAGTTTTAAGTTCCGACTTTGCGTTTTGTTTTTTCTATTAAAATAAAAATGAACGATAAAAGTGCTTAAGATATTTTCCTATACAGTAAGGCTCCCAAGCGAAAAGAGAATTTTTCTGCATTACATCTTTACAGCGTAAGTATATTTAAAATCTTTATTGGATAAAAATTGGCCAATTTATTTAGATTTGACGGGTATTTTTAATCTGCGAGCAACTTTTCGGGTATGAGCCGAGTAGTTTCGTAATAAATAGATTTTTTTGGCAAACTCATCCCAGTTGGTACTTTACTGTGGTGTAATCATTGGAAGGGATATTGTTATCGAATTCTCACACTCCTCGAGGGTTTTTTTTTTAGTGGGTACTACAGGGTATTTTATTTTTGAAAAAATATAAGTATTTTTGATAACATTTGAATTATCTGCAGTTTGCAGACTGCAGACGATCAAAATCATATTAGTTGTCCTATTTAAATAAGTAAAAATTATTATATTTACGCAAATTGTATATAATATGCGCGTTTTTATGAGAAAATATTGATCCCTTCATGACCTAGACCTAATTATACCACTGATACTTTAAGGTGGATGCAGATGGTACAAAATACCACGTAAAACGATAATAGCTAGACAAAATTATTTAATTTTAATTTTTATAAGAATTGATATTGTAATAATTTGTTATAATTACAATTATTCAGCAAAGTTTTTTTTAAGTTTATATGTTATTTATTTATTTATATTAAAATTATTATAATATATATATTAATTAGGTATTGTGTTGCTATCTTAATCAATATACATAATAAATAATAATTATTATATTTTCACATTTTTGTAAATGTTAAATGTTTATGTTTTATACTTATAAGTAGGTAGTGTCTGGGCCGGGGGCGTAAAATATTATTACGCGCGCCCGGTTACCTATCTACTTCGCGCGCGCCACTTAACACGTTATTTGAACCGACTCGGTCGGCCACACAGTGTGTATATGTGTGGGTGTGTAGGTATAATTAAAAACTATGGGACGAGGTAAACTTAAAAACTAGTAAAAATGGTAACTCAGATTGGTAATTGCTGTTGCTGTATTGCTAGTACAAGTAAATAATAATAATGATAATAATATAAATAATAAAAATCACAGCAACACAGAATATAAAATAATATGTAATAATAGGTACTCACAAACAATGTCGAGCGCAGACTGGCCAGCCGCAATACCTATCCTAAATAAATAAAAGACACGTAGGAACACCAGGCCCCGGACACTAATAAAAATTAACACGGTAAAGATACTTATCACACAAAAACCTGGCGGCCATCTTCCCGTTTGTTCATTCTATGTATTTTGTATAATCACACAGTATAATCAGTTCAAAA
>JAIPRL010011598.1:0-13280 GCA_025469235.1 Pemphigus obesinymphae
TGTACATTCAAATTGTACAAGCGTATATATGATTAATTCTAATTACAATTAACAAACTCATATAGACAGTGGCATAGCCAGAGAATGTTTTGGGTGTTCATACCCTACTTGAACATTTTGTTGTATGAAGGTAATTTAATTTCCTTTTTTATTCAATCATAATGTCTTTCTGTCTAACTTCTATGACTGATTATATTTTCTATAATTAATTCAAAATTTTCAAATGTAGAACTTATAGTCATAAATATTAACAATTTATATATTTACTATAAATTATTATAGTAAATTAAAGAAAGCTTATTTGATTGAATTTGTTCAATTTTCTTATAAAATAATAATATAGTTTTTAACAATATAAAAATCTGACACATGTCCTAATTTTAATTCTATCTTTTACAGTAAATTTGTATTTAAAAATACAAATTAAAAAACAGATACGGTGTCTGTCCTAGTTTTCTTATGACTTTTTCTAGGCCTAGGTTAAAAAAAGTCAGATATAGGACATCACCCGGTTGTGAGAGTTGACTCCAAAGTCCGACGATAACTCTTTGAAAAACTTCACTTTAAATACTGTTTTGGTATTGCACAGTTTAATCATATCTAAGTATTTCTTCGGTGTTCGAAAGTTAATCATCACTTTCCATAACTCTTCTCAATGTACACTGTCGTATGACTGTTTGTAGTCGACAAATATCATACATCAGTCTTTGTCAAATTCATAATGGTTTTCCATTCCTTTTTTAGCATGAAAATTTGATCTATAGTTGACCTCTCCTTCTTGAAGCCACATTGATACCGTCCTATAATGTTTTCAGTGTAAGGGGTTATCCCCTCTAATAAAATTATTGATGATACTTTATAGCAATGTCCAATAATTAGGACCAATAATTTTGTCACTTCAAGTAGGTCACCCTTTTTAAAATTTTAAAGTATAGCCTTATTCCAATTTTCTGGTATCATTTGTTTTTTCCAAATTATGTTTATCACTTTCCATATTTCATTCTTTACTGCTTCTCCACTGTTTTTCTCTAGTTCTACTACTGCATTGCTTTCTCTTGGTGATTTATTATTTTTAACTGTATTTATCATTGAACTTTTTTTTAACTATTGTTTATATTTGGAAAATTGTTATTAAAACCAATCAAAAACCAATATTATGTAGACATGGAACAAGCTCAAATAAATCTCACTGTAATTAAATTAAATAATACCTATTTAATGTTCATTACTGAATTTTTTGATAAATATTTTAATTTAATTGTAGATTACGAATAATGTATCACGAATAAACCACATGTTAGTTATCCACAGAGAATTTATACATATGTTGAATGAAAAAAAAGATGTCTGAGGGGAGCTTACCATACTATGTTTCTGAGGGGAGCTTACCATACTATGGACGGGTACATGCAAAAACAAGTTGGACCTCGACCATTGGTTTGTTATTTGTATTTAATTAAGTGTGTATGTTCAATAATTTAAATTCTATTTTGTTGTTTAGTATTCATAATTCGTTTCTGGTCAATTAATAATTAGTGTTCCAACCTTTAATTATGTCTTACACTATGATATCCTTAATTGAATAGTGCACACCATGGTAACTAGACAAATGGCTCTAATAATATTTCACATATGGAAAAAACAAGATCACAACACCTATAAAAGTGTACATACTATACTTTTCCATCAAAATTGAATGTGTTGGTGATATACTTTAACTGCTTTCCGATTGATAGGGATTATTAAATTTTTTTTCTACACATATTAACTGCAGTCTCGGCTTATGTTGTCGATCCCTATCACCTGCTTACACTCATACACACGTACTCAAAATTACATTATCTACATTGTATTATGTATTTAACATACCATAGGCATATACACACTTTTAACCTTAGTTTTACTCTGCGATCCCAGTTGGCACTATAGGGCTTTATTTACCGCACTTTACACAAGCAGACCAATTGGTAAAGGCTTACACATTAAGTTGGTTTCATAAGTGCTATAAAGCTTAGTGCCCCGAGTCTCATAAACATTAATTTATATAAAAACTCTACCTATATTTCTATGTCATTAATTATTATATTGTATTGTGTATTTTTTTTCCGCTTTATAATTGACGCATTGTGTACTGAATACCTACTTAATTGTAATCAAAAATTGTTAATTAACATAACTGTTATTAATTTGTTGTTTATTATTTAAATGTATTTCATACCCCCCCTCCCACCATTTATAGTACAAAAACATGTCTACGAAGAATGATGATAATTCATTTCACATGTGTTTAAATACACCATTGACATTACGGCCGTTAGATAGACCCGAACATATAACTGATAGAATGGTTAGGCTACCACAGATACTGTCAGACTGGTGCTGATCAACTCATCGCTTAGGCTATCTCCAAATCCAATTACGCAATTGTTTTTCACCGCGAACATCCTAGAAGGGAAAACTCGCCTATATTCTAAGGACTCCCCATACTTTTTAACAAGTTTTATGCCATCTGTCGACCTGACGCAACCTCAATTAATCAATTTCTAAGATAGGTATGATGAAACTATGGAGGTATTCTAACACCCTCCATTCTTTCTTTTAAAATTAAGGGGATTGATATTATAATATTGTACAATATATATAATATAAGTAGGTAGTATTGTAAAACGAATAGTGAGAGTTACTAATAACATAATTAATTATGTAGTTTAGAAAGTGAAAAGATGCATGGAGACCAAACTTAAATATATAGTCATGGCAGTGGCATACCAAACTTACGGAGGATCCTATTTAATCCTTTCATATATAAAAAAAATTATTAGACATTTCCTCACCCCCCCCCCTCCCCAAATAAGTATCCCGGATACACCACTGTAATATGGTCACCATAAATATATAAAATAGAAGGGGTTTTCAAGGGGACGGTGCTCCTCTAGTAATTTTTCAAATTTCGAGATAACCTTCACTAATAAATTACTTTTTACAGTATATAAATGAAATAGTTTGATGGAATGCTTGGTTTTTGTAAATCCTAGAGTACAGCTTTTCTAGTTTTCCAATTCGAGCACTATTTATATAAATAGGTATATACCTATCAGATACATATACTTATGAGTTTATATTATTATCTAATATTAAATACAAAATGTATTTAAAAAGTCTTAAAAGTTAAAATTTACCTAAACCATTATCCACATTGTGTTTATCTTCCTTAATTTTCCTTTTTTTTTTTTGCTTCTAATGAAAGTAATCTTCTTCTTCTTCTACTCCTTCGCCTTCTATCCCAACTATTTGGGGTCGGCTGTTTGGGATAATGAAAGTAATCACTTATACTTATTTTTATTTAATTTGTTTTTATAAAAACTTTGTTTATATAAATCAATTAATTTAACAAACTTAAATTTATTTACACAAATATGCAAGTACATATCAATACAAATATTTTAAATCTGAATGCGCCTACAATAATTTACAAAGATTATTTTATTTAGATTACCAATATAGTGATAATACATAATATAGGAATTTAGAAGTTGTATATTATTATATAATTTTTGGAATCTAAAAATATTAATATGCTCTACAAATGGATATATTATATTAACAGAGAACATTATTATTATTACAATAGGTATACAAAATACCACTTAATATTGGTACTTATATTATTATGTGACTATATGTAACAACAATATAAGTATATATTATACTACAATTTAATAGTAATATTTTATATTATTATGTACGTCATTACGTCCATATTTTGCTATTTTTAAGCAAATTGTTAACTAACAAATGTTGTCAATATTAATAGTCATATATAAAATAAAATTTATCATACACTTACTCCATAATATTCAAAAGGATTAAATAAAAAATAAACTAAGGGGGCCAACTCGGGACTACAGACTATATTTAGGGGGCCCATTCCTCTCAGGCCCTTCCTTTGCTACCTACCTGCGTAACTATTAACGGATGGACATAAGGTATGTAAACTTATGTTTAGAAACCTAAAAACAATATTTTATATAATTTTTATACAGATTTCCATTTCAGAAACTGGAATTACTTAAGAAATTAGTTTATCAAGTTAAAATAACATTTTTTAAATTATTATTTTTTATAATATTTTCATTTCTTATATAATTATTTTGTATATATTTATATTATAAATAATTAGACCATAAACCTACCATGTAAAATATTTTGTATTTTATATAATATACTGAATTTATATTAAAAATATTTTATTTTTATACATAATATAACTTAACCATCAAAATTTATTTATTAAACAAATACTCACGAGATATAAATATATAGGGAATAAGTTACACAAATAATTATATGATCCCATCCAATTATAACTAAAAACTAGCTGACTATATTATTGAGGATCAACAATTATTCTAATAGAAGCAAAGGTTTCAAATAATAAACAAGATAGTGTCCTAAATGCAATTTAATATTTCAACACTCCTTCTTAATTCTTAATTTAATTATACAATTAAGAATTATTATTGTGTATTGTAGTATTGTAGTCTTTCTCTAAGATACTCAAACTATTCTCTTGGGATTGGCAGTTATGATATCTTATTGATCTTTACTTCTTGCATACTCTAACACAAACTTTTCTTCTGCTTAAACTTAAGAGAACATCAAATACGAAGGTTGTTCAAAAAGTACCCAGACAAATGTTATTATGCCTAATCTAGACATGATATAATTTTAACTATAAATAGATATATTCTCCATATATTATTTAATTTTTTAAATAAAATCCAAAGCCGCTATCTTATCTCAATTTAATATTATACACAGTTCAATCGAGTCAGTTTGTTTCGTTTGGCCTTTTCGACATGTCCAAAATTAATGAACGACAACTGGGTTTCAATCTTAAAATTTCCAAATGCTCTGTTATGACTTTCTCTCATTTACTAACAATTCTCATCTATTAACCATACTTACTTTATATATGAGCTTCCACTTAAATCTGCTGATAATTCAGTGAATGACCTAGGTTTTACACTTACTTGCTTATAGTAATCAGGTAAACATATTGAGACAATGTGTTGCGAAGAATTCAAACTGCTTGGTTTTATTTTTAGAATCTCCCGAGAATTCAATTTTAATTCCTCACTTAAAGCCCTTTGCTGTTCTCTTGTTCGTTATTTAATTGAGTATAGTTCTGTTATTTGGGACCCACATACATCTTCCCATAAAATGATGATTGAAAAGGTGTACAGAAAATTCTTTCAACAGGCTGCTCTTACTCTACATATCCATTTTCTTCCTCATGATTACACTCTCGTTCAAACAGGTGTTATCTCTTAGCAGCCTGTCTGATCGCAGGCACTAACATCTCTTTAATTTCTAATATTACCAATGATAGAACTGACTGCCCGTCCTTACTGTTCCTTATTAGAATTAAAATATCTATTCATTCTACATGTTCTTTTATCATTTTTCATCTTCCTTATTCCTCATTAAGCTCTCTAATAACCCGTCTAATGCATATCACCAATGAGTAGTCCTCGCTCTTTTTAATTGTGCCATGTTTCTGATTGTTTACTTGTTGAATTTTTTTTTCTTTTACTTTTGTTTTATATGTTTTATTGTCATTTTTGACCTGTCTCGTTTATATATATAAATAAATAAATAATTAATTGTAATAAATGATAACGTTAAACAGTCAACTAAATTAAATTATGTTCAGTATATATTATAATAATCTTACGTACAAATTTCTTTTTAATATAATTAGAGTAACATACAACTTAACTATAATTTCTATAAATAGCCCAAAATTGGGAATATGAATTTTTTAAATTTATTACAATAATATTAATAGATACTAAAATATACATTCAATTTTAATTTTATTTCAAAAAATTATCTTCTAAATAAATTGCATTATAACTAAAATCAGTTTACTACTAAAAACATTTTATGATTGACATATTACATTGAAATAATACATTTTATCAGAAAAATGTAAATGATTATAAAAAAAATTGTAAATTACCAACTAGCATGAAACGTTTGAACATTAAGAAAACATAGTTTTTTTGGACTTGTAAGTGATGAATAGGGAACAGATTTATATGTAAAAGCTATTCTCATATATTTATTAGAATAAGCTATTAGGAATGATAAAGAAATGATAAGAAACGTGCACTATTTATTTCATTCTTAGTAAAATAACACCAAATTTTTTTGCATATTTACTGCATGTTTGTAAATCTTGTAGCATATTATAGGATTTAAATGTATATTGTAATAGTTATTGTTCACATAAATTTGTTCCCTAGTGATGAGCTATAATATAATATACAGTAAGTTTCTGAACTAAATAGACACAATTTGTACACATATTTAGTAGAGTAACCCAAAGATGAAAGTTTTGAAAACCTTTAAAACTTAAGTTTTTGAATTTTTATTCATCGTATTTTTATAAAAATACACCATAATATTTTCTGGAAAATTCTTATATGAATCATTGAGGCCAATTATAACGTTTTGACACTGAATGTCGCCTAATGTTAACATGATGTGATATATATTGGTTTGTATGAAAAATTTGCAGAAAATATTATGGTATCATTTATTTATTGACGTCTAACACTTAATTAATTAAAACAATTTTTAAATAAAAAACATAGAATTTTTATATTTATTCTTCAACTATTGTATCATATATATAAATATTTTATGATAATTAAATAAAAAATAACTTCATAATATTTTGTGCAAATTTTTTATATGAATCGGATATGTCGCATCATTTTTTTCATCATGGTGACATCAAGCGGCACTGTGTATCAAAACATTAAAAAAAAGTGGTGATAGTGAGGGAAACTGATATGATATATCGATTCATAATATGAACATTTTAGAGGAACTATCATTTTTATATTTATATCAAAATACAATGAATACAAATTCAAAAACTTAGGTTTTAAAGGTAGGGGAAAAAATGTTAAACTTTTTTCATTGGGTCACTACACTAAGCATGTGTACGGATTTTGTGTATTCATTTCAGAAACACTATATATTATATCAGATTAGACTTTCTGGAAGTATATCTGTAAAATCATTATCATTGTCTACATTTATACATTCAGTAAATATTTTCTACGCTTATGTCCTCTACTGTATTTCCATTGAATGTCCAGGTACCATCAGCTAATTATTCAATTTCTTAAACTGAACTATATATTGTAGAACTTATTACAACATCTAAAAAATATGTTTGAATTTGTATATCATCATACAAATTGTAGGGCACACCCATGTTGGTTTTTGTTCATTCATCAAAATAAATGTATCGGCATCAAAACATTGCAAATGATCGAAATGAATTAAATTTGCTGTCAACTTCATTCTTATTTTACTTAATGGACACGGTAAAGAAAAACTAATAGACGTAGTAGCCAAATCAGAATCAATACTCTCAAACTTATTAATAATATAATCAATTATCTCATCTATATGTTTTGCTCCTTTATCTAAAAGTTGCTTCAATAAATTATTTGAATTCAATTTTTTTACAACAAATAGTGCCATAACATATTTTTTCCCATCTGGAAACCAACTTATGGTGATTTTATTTTCTGAAACTGGAGATAGTTTAAGAAGATGAGTGTAATTAATTGGACTTGGAATTCTTCTAGTTCCTACATGTATATTTTTACCTTTAGATGGAGACAACGGACATTTTTTACCATCAATTTGAATATTAAGTGCAAGAGGCAGATAATCAGTTACTTCGGTAGACATTGCATCAATTTGACAGATTCGAATGAATATTTGATAACCAAATTCCATTTTTCTAGAAGAAGGAATTCGGTTCACTAAAATACTTTTTGTATGTTCTATTAACAAAGACAAATTGTAGATTCCTTCTAAAAGACCTAAATATAAAATAAATATTTTGGTATTAATCAAAATTAAAAATAGGAATAATGTTTGTAAAAAATATTTTTACCATTAGAAATGTCGCGTACATTTTTAAAGTCAATTAAAGTTATTGGCTTTATAACTTCCAAATGATCTTCATAAACTGGTAACTTTTTAAACATAATACTAGCTAAAATTTCAGTTTTTTGGGTAGAAGATAAAAACACATCATTCCCATACAAAGTTTCTACATTCATTTCAGATTCTGTTGAGCTCGGTGTTACTGTAGAGTCATCAGTTTTAACTTCATCAAATAGTTCCTTTACTAATTTTCTTATGTACATTTTCTTTATTTGTGTAACAAACTTTTCAAATACCTTCTTATTATAAATAACTTTTAATCTATACACTTCTGTATGTAATAATGATGCGTTAATATTTTTTTTTGCATAATAATCATTTGCAATTTCATTAAAAATATTTACTTTATCAATTTCTAAAAGTTTGGTTTTAGTGTTTCCGGAAATATCTGCATTACAACCAAATTCCATTAGGTCCATTATTTCTTTTAAGAAATCATCTAGATTTGTAGAAATGTTATATGTTACGTTGTTTTGAATACTAGATCGTTGCTGATCATGTTGAAGGTTACTATTTCCAAAAATATTATTTTCTTGCAATGCTTTCAGTTTTTGAGTCAAAATTTTAGGCAATTTAGGTCGTATCTTATTTATTAGTTGTTTAGAAAGTCCTATTTGTGTTGTAGTTTTAATAAGTTGATTTGTAGGACCCTGAGATACAACACTAAAAAGAAATTCCGTTTTTTCTAATATTGCATTACAACCCAATTCTCCTAGGTCCATAATTTTTTTGAGAATACTTCCTTGGTTTGTAGGAATTTTAAAACTAGACTGCCGATGACAATGTTGGAAACTACTAATTTCAACAATATTGTTCTCTTGCAAGGTTTTCTGCTTTTGGGACATAACCTGAGGTGATCTGAATCGTATTTTACATATTAGTTGTTTTGGTTGTTTATAAGTCAGATAATTTATTTGTTGTGTGACGTACATACTAGACAGTTTTCGCTGTTGTTTAACTTTTATGTTGTAACCAGAAGTAACTACATTATTTTCAGATTCTATTGGGTCCAGAAGCGCTGTGGTTCTAATATGTTTATTTGTAAGAACCTGAGATACAGTATTAGAAAGAACAGATTGTCGACGACCATGTTGGAGACTACTATTTTTAGCAATATTTTTCCGATGTAAGTATTCCAATCCAAGTTGTGTCTTGTGTGTTGGTTGTCGAGGAAATTGATCTATGTTTTGACGTTGGACCTTTATACCAATTGACAACATATGCTGTCGTTGAATTTGCATGGTATGAGTATTATCATTATTATTTTTTAAAATATCATTCTGCTTCGAATAAATCTCAACTATTGTTGATAAATATGCTTGACAATCAAAGCCAATTGGTTTATTCTTTAACAAGTTGATTGCCTGCTCTTGTAGCTGTGATTTTAAACCTGTAGTATTAATACCAAACGCTCCTAGTAGTTCTTTAAAATCATTATTCTGCAAATTTCCCAGTAAAGATTTATATCGTTCAATAGTAGGATTCATTTCCCCTAAAGATAAAAAAAAAAAAAAAACAATGATTAATGTAAAATTTTTTTATTTTAATAATTTTATATTATGTTAGATACATAAGTAAGAACATTAAAAAAACCATATTTAATACAAATTTGTGTTTTCTACTTAGTACCTATTATTTTGTAATTAATTAATTTGTTTAATGAATTAATGAACATATGAGAGTAGGTAATTTTTGTTTTGCCTGTAATTATGCAACATTTTTATTAGTTGAAGGGGGGCCCTTATTATTCAGCTTAAAATATATCTATTTTTTGATAATTTTTTCCTGACTAAATAAGAATCTGACTTGTTTGCAACTTAAGTATATTTACTATATAAATTTATAATAATTAGTTTAAATATTTAAAATGAAAATTATATTTGTAATATAATTAAAATATTATCTATTTTATTAAATTTACTGAAAAAAAAAAACATGGGAAGTATTTCATACAACAGTTTAGAATATACAAAGAAGTTGGTACATTATTCTTTCAGTTTTCGAACAGGATAATGTTTATTTTTATTATTTCAGATTTCAAAGCAAAGATAAATTATTAAATTTGATAAATATAATTCTGTGTTGTATTTTTTTTTTTTTTTTTATGGGGGAATAATTAAAAATTCATCTCACTAAAAACAAATTATAGAATTAATTTGCTACCAAAATATCTGTTTTTGAACTCTTAACGCTTAACTACTAACAGGTACATTTATAACATAGTTACTAATGAGTGGTCCGTCAGATTGCGCTTATTATTAAGTATACCTATTAACTAGGGCCTTGATTTCATTGCAAAGTGCAGTTTTTTAGGGGTTTTCTAATAAAATGTATTCCAATTACATAATTTTATTCATGTAACAGATTTTAAAATTAACTTTTATTTTGTATTTTTTGCATTTTTCACTGTTTTTACCATTTTTAGAGCAGTTTTTAGGATTTTTTGGTAATTTTATTAATTTTTGGTGCATATTTATACATTATACGAGTATTTATGGAAAATTATATAATTCAAAATTTTAAACTTGTTTTCACAATATTTTCCATGCCAATTATCAACCGTTTTATTTATAATTCCAATAAAGTCTTTTTCTATCTACATGTCAATGTCATATGGTATTTAGATATACTAATACTTTATCAAAATCATAAATAGAACGTTAATAGTAGTGTTATTAATGGCTGCGGTGTATCATCGGGACTCAAACAAATAACAACTTATATTGGTCAGTCGGTTTTACATCGTGATTGTGTTTATGTTGTATATTATTTTGTGCATATTTATTAGTTAATAGTGTTAAAAATTCCAAAAGTGAAATCATCGGTTTTCGTCCATTTACGTGCCTACGTAAATTAATTTGGTGCAGACATTTTTAGAACAGACGGGACTATTTTACTCTGTAAAAATTTACCAATAAAAAAATGAGAAAATTATTGTGATAAAAGAAATTTTTTTAGGGCATTTTTTAGTTATTTTTTAGAGAATTTAAATCTGGGCCACACTAATAACTAAAAAATCTAAAATAATGTGACTTAACATAATACAATAATAAAATAAATGTTTTAATACACACATTGAATCACAATAAAAAAAAATTAAATTTTAAGTATTTAAATTAATTTAGATTGTAGTTATACATATATTTATAACTCCCCATAATAGGTAGCTATATATTTTCATATTTTTTATATCTAATCATGAATTAACCCCACCTTATTTGTGATTTATATATCTGCACATGAATAAATATACAATGGAAACTAAATTTCATATAAAAACATAAGCGTTTACTTTAAAATATTGCCTAGAAAAACATATATTTTTTTTCTTATTTAAATAACTTTAACAGTTTTGGATCTACTATAAATGGTCCTTCGATCTGCTCTTGTACATACATGATACATACATTAAATAACATAAGTATTAATACAAATCTGACCATTAAAATATAATTTATATAATATAAATTAATATTAACAATGACGTTGACCACTAGAGGTACGTTTTAATAACACGGTCAAAGATTTCAGCTATAATATGTTCGCCTCGTGATACATTGTAAATTAGATATAGGTACCTGTTTTGTTTTCAGCGTTCAGTGGTCGAAATTTGGACCTTTTTTAAAAAAGCCATATGCTCAGTTCGCGTTCATGATTGACTAATGTGTTATTGTAGTACAAATACTATTTTCATTCATTTTGTACCAGTAGTTTTCAACATGAAAAATTAATAATTTATATAGTAAATACAAAATACTTTTGATTACAAAAAAAAGTGGCTGAAATGAAACTGTTAATGTGCGTGTGTGTGTGTGTGTGTGTGTGTGTGTGTGTGTGTGTGTGAAATATCTTAAGCGTGGATAATACTCAACGATTGTATTTAGTTTTAAGGTTAGAATACGTCAGCACATAATAGTAGCATGTAACATTGGAAGCCAGTTTACCACAAAACAACAAAGAAAAGTATAGGGGATGACAAATAAGAAAAATTTTTAGGTAAACGATTACCAACTGCAGAAAACTAAAATCTGAATTATATAATAATTTATATAACTAAAAACCAAGGACATTATAACACCTATCCTAGGACATTATAGTATGTATCCTAAAAACTTAACTACCGCTTGGCGCTTATCAACTATTTCCGTTATCAAATATTTATTTAAAAAAATTAAAATTAGGAATAAAATTAAATTAAAAATTTTTTTTTTGTTTTTTTTTATGTTGTCTTTTTTAATTTAATTAAATTAAAGTTAAATTAAATGCCACTTATGTTAATAAGTTTAATTTTAATGAAATTTAATTAATATGCAATCTAATAATACAATTATTAGATAAATAGTCTATAGAATACCCCCTCAAAAGTGGTACGCGAAGATTCATCTCTGTGATTCCTATAAAATCTGAAATGCTCATGACTGACTACATTTTATTTTATGTTTTTGAGATGAAGATCATGAAGTGATGACACGTATATGGCTTATATTAACCCTTTAATATTGTACATACTTATTGACTAAAATTACGTGTTAGATATTTTTATAATAAATCAGAAAATAATAATGGCAGAGCCTATATTATTATGTATGCTATTTTATATAGTACTTTTGCATAGACTATATCTACTTAGAGGCGTCACTTCATTTTTTTGTTCCACACCCTGTCACTCTCCGCAAATGACGCCACAGTACCTACTGGAGTATAAAATATAATACTATAATAATGAAGATAAAAATATATGTATAAACTATTAACTTCCTACATCTATTCCTAATAATAATAGTTGTTAATGTTTAATTTAGGAAAAAAATATGTTTCAAAGTATCTTTCTAATGTATTTTAGACATAGACTAAAGTAGTATCGCAATACAAGATACTTATTTAAGATACTTGTATCGAAGATACTGCCCAACCCTGCCTGATATATACTAATGTATTAAATTAAAAATACAAATATGAAATTGGTGTCATAAAATAAACAAATCTATAACTGAGTAACACATTTTTCCAATAATATGACTAAATACATTTGTTTGACATAAACTAATTAATTTATAAACCTTCATTTTCATACTAATTTGCTAATTTATATTATAAAGTCAATGCTTATAAAAATTACTTAGTTACCTACCTAATCAAAATTGTATTTTATCATATTATAATATCATCATTACTTCATGTTTTATAAGTATTAATTACCTACAAAAACAATATATTATTAATTATGTAATATCCATCAT
>JAIPRL010011599.1:0-13279 GCA_025469235.1 Pemphigus obesinymphae
TTTTTCTTCAAAATATTTTTTTGCTATAATTAGAATCACTACAATTCTATTACGATTGGTGGGGGCCCCAAAGTGGTGGGGGCCTGGGGCCTCTGGCCCCACTGGCCCCTCCTTAAATCCGGCCCTGTATAAATATATGAATCTCGTATAAGTATATAACATCATGTATTGTATATATTAATTTTAATTAAAATGTATACAATTTATTGTATACAAATCAATTTTATTATATAAATAATAAGGTACTTATAAGTTATAAAGAACAGAATGTTGGGCCATAGATAGGAAAATAGAACAGAGAATGAGTGTAGCAGGGATGAAAATGTTTAGGTGGATGAGTGGAGTGACTAGAGAGGACAAAAGTAGGAATGAGAATAGTAGGTATAAGAGGTAGTACAGGAGTAGCTTCGATAGTTGACAAGATGAGAAAGAATAGATTGAGATGGTTCGGAATGTAAGAGAGGGAAAGAAAAACCGAAAATAAGGTGGGGGAATATGATGGCGAGTGATATGAGGATGGTGTGGGTAAGTGAAGATGTGAGAGATAGAGTTAAGTGAAAGTGTAGGACTAGGTCAGCCAAATCCAAATTTGGTAGGAGAGAAGGCAAAGGAGAAGAAAAATATGAAGAAGTAGAATAAGGTATTACTTATATAATTATATATTAATCAGTATCTTTTAGGTTATGTTTGAATTATGATATTTTGTTATCACAACTGATAGTTCAAATTGTATTTACCAATTTGCTTTATAGAAATTCAAAACTAAGTATATCATTACTTATTTTCTACTAATTGTACTTAAGTTTGAAAAATAAGAAAATATATTTTTAATTTTTTATATTTTATTTAAATTATAAAGTTTGTACCAGTTCTATTAAGTAACCACACTAGGAGTATAAAAGGTGATGTCCACAAGATATATCTTGAAAAATAAATTTAATAAATAATAAAGATCCTTATATATTACTTAAAGATACTAATATACTATGGACAACTAACTTAGACTTAGTTCCTTCAGTAATATATCCTGACATTTTTAAATACCTTGTACTAACAAAAAGTGTTTACACATTAGATGAATATAAAGCCTATAAAAGTTTAGAAGGTTATAACTTTTTTATCAGTGGGTGGATTTCAAATGCTAAATGGTATGTATTTAACAATAAAGTGCTTGTAGTTGCTCAGGAAGGCTTAAATAATTAAGTTTTTTATAATTATTTAATGCTTAATATTTTATTATATTCTATGTAGGTAACTCATTCACAACGATTGAACCAAGGTAAATTATTACCTTGGCTTATAGTAAAATCGTGTGGAGAAGTTGAAGTAGCTCATTGTACATGTATGTCTATAGTCTGGGTGAATATTGTTCTCATGTTGCAGCTTTATTATTTTATTTAGAATATGCTTTTATAAATAAAAAGAGTACTAAATCTTTTACGGATGTATCTGCATACTGGATAACACCTACTAACCAACAAGCTTTACCTAGTAAAATTAAAGATATTAACTTTAACCGCCCCAATAATATGATAATTAATTAGTCAACTTCTTAAATAAAAATCTAAGGCAAAATGTATTAATAAATTACCTAAACCATTAAATGATAATCAGACATTTCATAATTTATTAATATTGACTATTATTTACCAGTTTCAAAATGAATTGAACCAATCCGCATGTGATTTAGCTGAATCTCAAGTAGATTTTACTTTCGGGAATCAATAAAAAGACAATGATTTGTCAACAGACTTATTTACACACCCAAATACAGCACATAAAATCGGTATTTTAAAATTTAAAGAAATATAAACTTAATTATAAAACTTATAAAATTATAATTTTCATTAATTTGTTGAACTACCAGATAGTGATAAGAAATAATCGATAAGGATATACTATCAACACTAAAATGATCAATAGTGAATATTTATACCGATATATTATAATATGTGGATCACATAAATTTATTTGTTTTTGTATATTTTATAAATTTATTAGTATTTGTGTGCGAATAAATTATTAAAATTTCGGTGTGTAGATATAGGTAATTTTTAAGAAATTATTAGAAATATAAAAATCTTATAACTTAAAAAATACTTAACCTTTTAACTACTGAACGGATTTTTCACTTGTAACCTGACTGTGCTGAGGTTTTTTAATATTTTTGTATATTTTTTTCATGGTTCTAAAATGATACATATGGTTCCCTTAAATCATATGTTGAAGTTTTCGATGAAAAAAATTATTATTGACTGAGATATTTAAGTTTTAAAATCGTGTGATAAGGGGTTCCCAAAACATAGCACTTTATCGCATATTTCAATAAAATAAAATACCACAATACATATTATTATTTTAAAAAGATTATTTAGTATCAAAATTATGCATTTTTAAGATACGTTTTATAAAACATACTCGACAAAAGTTAGAAATAATAAGTGATAATACGATATTGATAACACGATATTATTCAGGACGATCACTTTGGGAACCTTTACAAATTTGAACACTTTGAAATGATTCTCAAAACTCGGGAAATCAAAATAATATAGTTTTTTTTTCGTGGTTCTTAATAATTTTTTTTTTGTAAATTTTTTGATGTATTCGCCAATTTCATAGCATGATTATTGCATTTTATAAACGAAAGAACGTAATAGTACGTCTGCAGCAGTTAAAGGGCTAAAAAAAACTTAAAAGTAATTAAAATTGGTCCCGTGTCAGTACTTATTATTTTTTATTGTTGTGTAATCACGATATTTGTTAAACTAAACAAACATTTTTACGAAAAACTGTTAAAACGGGGTTTGAAATTGATTTAGGAGTAAAAATACTTACTATCAAATTAATAAAAGATAACATTTTGGAGTGAACCTAATTTTAAAATTTCTTTTTTAAATTTTTTATCCATACTTATCTTATTTTTTAAAACTATATCAACTTTCGATTTTCAAAGTTACCGTATGATTTAAATTATAAATTCTTAAAGAATATATTTTTTCAATAATTTTCACTTTTGATTTTTTAAATCCCATGTATAATAATACTAAAGTAATAAGTATTCAAATTTAAGATGAGATGAAGTTTAGAAGTATGTCATTATCAACATCAATTACGTACAGTACACTACAGTGTTATTCTGTATTAACTATATTATTGTAACAATTACTAATAAGTCCTATAAAAATTAGTAAAAAATCCCAGTGGGGGACAATGACCTCCTTGGACCCCCTGTGAGGTTCTTGGTTGGTATTTTAGAGAAATCATTTTTGACTTTCTAATTAGTTTTTTGTATGCGAAAAAAAACTACCTAAATACTACGTGAAATTACATTAAAATTAGAATTCCTTTAAAATCCATTCTGATGATTTCTTCGTAATTCTGAAAATAATAATTATCCTAGTCTTAAAATTTACACTGAATATGTAATTTGGTATTTTACTAATATAATTTATTACACTTTCGAAATACATTTGATAATTACATTTGATATTAGCTTAGGGGCAAACGCAGGGGCTTAGCCTCTCCAAATTACACATTAGCCCCCTCCCTCCGAGTTCATTTGTTTTTAATATGTACAATTACTTTACTTACATTTAGTAGTTATGACTTCAGTCCCCCCACCAATTTGAACAAATGTGTACCTATGACAGGTAACTTATTTTGAACTTATTTATCAAATTGTCGTATTTCACACCTTTTTGATAAAAATAAAATCGTTGGAAATGACACGTACACGATAATGCATAGGATGGATAGTGTTTTATCATAACACTACTATAATGGAATCCATCTCAGAACGTTAAAGTTATTGCCTATAATAACATTATACGCCTTTGATTAAAATAATAATAATATAATAATAATAATATTCGATTAAAAATTTTTTTAAAACAAACTATATTTTAACCTTTTTTTTTAAATATATTTTTTTAACAAAGTTATATGTATTTATTATTTACATGTAAACAGATGGCCAATTTTCTAAAAAACAAAAAAAAAACATATGTATATATAGCGAATGTCTGCATGGTTGACAAAGAAAATAATTAACAAAATATAAAAATGAAACTGTAAAATAACAGTTTACTTGAACTTATATAAGAAACTGACAAAATTATATAGGAATACATAAGATAAATTGTTATCAAAATGTGTTTCGCTTCAATTGAATAAAGAACATGTTAAATTATAATTTATAAATTATATTGCAATCGTTGCACATTCGAAAAATGTCGTATCCGACTTGTCATTTTTATATCATATGATTGATATTTATTGTAATATTGGTCATATTGCTTTTGTAACTAGTATAGGTTGTAAGCTAGAGATGTCACTGTTCGAATGTATCAATGTGTCAACTATCGTCCATTACTATAGCCTTTTATGACATAAGTACTGCACGATTTTTATATTATATAAAATGTTCACTGGTCAGTACCTATATAATAAATTAATACAATAATTATAAATATATTTAAATACAATCTTAATACAAACATATTATAATATTATTTTAAACAAATGTAGGTACTTAATTCTATAGTACATAATATGGTGTCAGGTGTGGGGATTGTCATTTAGAAGACGCTAAATCTAAATTCTGTTTCAATATATATGTATGATTTGAACTTCAGCTTTAGTTAAACTGACTACAATGTCATCAGAACAAAATTCCATATAAATTAATTTCTGATTACAATATTGGAACAAGTTTCATTGCAGCCAAAAATGAAATTATACGGAGCCATCGCCAGAACCTTGTTCTGATTGTTCCAACTTATCTTCAACAATTCGCAATGAACTCATACAATCGTCTAATTTAATTGGTTTTAAACTTTCAGATTTGATATTTGTTCTCAAATTGTCATGTATTAAGATAATTATTTAAGTTGAAAAATTCATCTCTTTTAATTTTATTTTGAAGTCCCAGCTAACTGCTTTTAAACCACCCAAAAATTATTTTGTTATATTATATTATGATTTATTTTTAATTTCTTTAATGCCTTTATTATTATTCAAATTTTGACAAAGGAATGGACTCATGCAATCTTTTAATTTAATTGGTTTTTGACTTTCAGGTTTGATATTTGTTCTCAAATTTTCAATATTTTTCATTATTAGAAGTAATAAGCACATAATAAAGGCACTGAAGAAATGAAAAAAAGTCATAATAATATAACAAAATTATTTTAGAGTGGTTTGAAAGCTATTAGTTAGGATTTATCATCAAAAAACTAAAATTAAATTAAAAGAAATAAATTTTTTAATTTAATAATGATTTTAATATTGAACATTTGAGAACAATTATAATATGAAATATGAAAGTTCAAAATCAATTAAGTTAGAAGATTGCATGAGTCAATTTCCTTGACAATTCCTTTGTCGAATGCATATATATTTAAATTGTATGCAATTTTTATTTAATTAAATAAAACATTTATTGATGAACATTTTATATTAGATACCTATTTATCCATATACAAAGTTATTGATATTTTATACGAGTGTATATGTAGTGTATGTATTATTGGGGCGTTTTACTCTCTTATTATTTTAAGTACGACGGTTTTTCGGTAATTTTTCTTTTTCTTTTAATTTTATTCTATTTTCGTTGCCTACTTTGCAAACTTTTCGTATAGATATATATATATATATATATCACACTGTAATTTTTATTTTTGTAGAACATGAAAAAGATAACGAATTAAAAAAAAATCTCGGTAGTAAGTAATAATAGTAAAAAATTCACCAAAGTGTTGTATAAGTAATTTAAATACTTATAAAAGTACCTGCTCGCCTACTTACAAAAAAAATAAAATGTACAAATATCTATATAATGAAGAATGACAGCGTACAATATATACATTGCATCGACATTATTGACGAGGTTGACGATTTCAATAGTAATTTTCATTTATGTGTTAGACTCTTAAATATATTTCTATGGTGGATGGTCGTGTAAAAATCGTTATAGAATACGATGAATTTAGTGACGAAATGGTATTTTTTTACTGTCGATGGCCAATTTGAATAACACCCAATTTTCGTTAGGAGTTACTTAACTCCACAATGGTATTGCCTTCACATAACTCTGTATATATTGACCACTTGTATAAATCTACAAATTTGCGTCGTATTTGACCACGTGTTCTCACATCTCGTTTCTTGAGATATACGTTTGGTCCAATATTTTATATTTCTTTTTATCAGCAAGCAAAATTCGTTTACATTATTATCGGACTCAACCTTCCTTTCATACTTTGGCTAATATAGTCAATGGTAGCTGTCTATCGTTATCACTACATGCACTACATGCATTCAACTTACATTGGACGTTGATTTGTGTAGATCTTTAAATATTTCAACGTTAACACTGGCGGCATTCTGAAAATCAACCATTATCATTACAAAGTATTAATTACTCGTTTTGTTAGTTTTAAACATTTAGGAGTAAATATATATTTATACATTAACAGATTAAATGATAACCGTCGAGAAACTAATGAAAAAAATATGAACTATTACCTATAGATAATGTGGTTATAACTTATAATATAAGAAACTATTTATAATTTATTGTTGTTACAGTTATATACTTATGGTAGTACATTATATAGGAATGAGACCAGATCATTAACCGTAATAGAAATGCCTGCAAAATGTGTATAATATATCGAATATTATATTCGTCATTAAATCTTAGAAGCACACAGTGAATTATAAAAAAAAAAGCCGGTCAATAGGGGGTAGAAGAATTTTGCTCGTTTGGTAGCATACTCGTGGTGGATATATCGAATTTGAAATCAATGATAAATGATTTAAAATGATAAAACCATTCTGAACGAAACATATAACATGAATATTACTATTAGCAAAGATACGACGTCAATATACGTAGTGCTATAAAAAATATTTGGTAAAAATTTCAAGTTTCTGTTATTTTAATTTTGAAATTTATAATAACTTTCGGTCTTTTTTGGTAGTTATAAATATATTATATTAGGCATATCTCCTATATAGTCGATAACCATGACTAATTTATTTGTTATTTTTTAATTTGTAACAACTTTTCCGTTTTCGTGATGTTTCTCTTAAAGGTAAATTTTCCTTACTTTTATTTTAATCCTTTTGTCCAAAAAGTGTGTACATACATGAAAAAAAGAATGAATAATAAGCATATCACTGTAAAACCAAAACATTTCTCACTATGTTCAGAATCTAAAATATGTCCTGATTGGAAAAAAAATGAGAAAGAACATCTCTAGTAGTACACTGAAAGTAAAAGAATAGTTTTTTTTTTGTAATATTTATTACCATATTCTGTTGTGTATTTCACCCACAATTCTCAACAATATTCCTTGAAACGATGAATTCCGAATAATTTATATTCGGTAAGATGTTTTCAATTTTGTTCAATATCGTTTCCTCGCAGTGTTTGTCCGTCATGATCCTATCGGTGCCGAAGAAATGTTTAATGGTTCTATTGGCATTCATAATTAAAAATATACAAGCTGAACACTTTGCCTTACAAAAATAAATTAATGAAACGAATGAAACAGTTGAAATTAATTCTACGATGAGTGTGGGAAAAAGAATCGACAATAAACACAATCGACTACACCGTAACCCGTAACCATAGATAGAATAAATAAACAATTATATGTTTAACCTATTGTTGATTTAATATTGGTAACGACAATATATAACATTGTAGCAACCGCGTTATTAAATGGCTAGTAGCTAAATTTCTCGGTTTTACAATGTTTATTTTTTTCCTGATTAGAAGGTGTGAAATTTACGATCAAAGAGTAAGAGGTTTTTTGATAACAAGTTTGTGTTCTATAGTTGTAGTATTTTGAAGAAGTTATTTTTTTATTTTTTCTAACAGTTTTCTTCAGCACAAAGGAAAACTATGAAAAATTTTTATAAATCAGAAAATAATATTATATACTATATACTTTGTTCAGAATCGCATTACGAATGCAATAATTTATCTTTGCTTTCAAATCTAAACTTACATTTTGCACAAATAAAGGAAACAGCCCTGTAATCGAGAGGGTCAGATTTAAAATAATATAACACTTTATAGCTATATCAAAATAATAAAGTTTCAAGTTGGGTAATAGGGTTGGTAAGAATTTTTCGGTCGGATTGTTTCAATATTGGCGGTTATTCATAGGTAGGTATTTCTTTGCTTTTAACTTTTAAGACAAACTGCAGTAATCAGTATTATGCATAATATAACATATTATGTCATAAGTAATTCTTAATAAAGCAAGTTAGTCATGCCCACTCTGCGAACATGATAATTTCCCGGGCTCTCAACCTATTTTAAACAATAATCTAAAAGTATTATAAAACAAAACGAATAATATCTATTTCCCTATCTGGTAACCAAATCGACAAACTCGTAACTATACTATAATAATATGAACTAGTAACTCCGGACAAACGGATAGACAGACGGACGGACGGTCACAACGGGGATATAAGGTGTCTAAACTTATAATTAGAAACCTAAAAGTAAACACTTACAAGCCATAACTCTTATGTATTATAAAAACTTAATATAATTTATTTTTGGTATGAATAATTTCAAATATGTATAGCTTTTTGTGTACTACAGCACTCTGATGTTATTATTTTGTTTTCCCAATTGTAAAATATTTAAAATAAAATATTGAATTATCTTTAGAGAACAATAATAAAATAAAGAATACTATTAATACCTAATCGACAAGCTATAAATATAATAGACAAATATGGACTCATAGGTTGCAGTCCAACGGTTTTATTACAATATTACAGTGGTTTTAATAATACCCTTTTAAAATTGTAAACCTGTCATTTAATATTTCTAAATTAAAAATTTAAAAATGTGTTTATGATATTCTAAAATATATGTACTTATCAATAGCTATAGTAGCGTTTATATACGGAGATAATTAAGTTTTAGAATGCGGTGCTCCATCGTACGTGTATTTAGTGAAACTGAAATATCCACATGTACCTATAAAAGACAATATTATTAATGTAAGGGAAATCGTAAATGTGCATTTAAACTCGTCTTAAATTGTCTTAAATCACTTGCATCCTTGCATTTTCGTAAACACTGTCGTACACACACCATCCGTATATGGAGGAAATACGATATATATCGATATTTACATAAACTTAATGGTATCTATAAATATATTTAAAATATTTAAAATTTAATCAATGAGATATAAAAATATTAACAATAATATCTCGTCATATAGAAAAAGATATTAGTTGATATAATATAATCTTCAAATAGTTTTTAAAGTCTCCTGGATTATTATTTCTTAGCTTTTGTTGTAATCAACAATAGTAGGTACCTATATATGTATTATTATAAATAATTATAAAAATAAATATTAGGTATTACAAGAAATAACAATATATATAAATAAAATTAACACATTATAATGATAAAAAAGATGTGCCTGGAGTATTCGCAAAAGTATTGTGTAGCTGGTAACAACTATTATAATTTTGACTATATAAATAATTAGGTTACAAATGAAATAATACTTTTACGAATAAGACACATTTTCTGTTTTTAGATATTATTTTTTTATATAATATATATTTATTTTTATTTTTATAGGAGTATTACATTTTTTGAATTTATAAATTTTTTATTTTTAAAAACATTTATAAATATTTCTATTAGATAACTGTGTTTTTCTTATTTCCGCAAACATAACATAATGATTAACTTAGAAAAATTATATAAAGCGGTACCTAATAAAATTTTACACACATTCCGTAACCATTATTGGAATATGTCAAACAAAATGTTCATCCTTGCAAATTTTTATCAGCTCTCGTTATAAATATAGGTTCACATTCTATCGTGACATAAATTATTTGGTAAAATTTATAAGCAAAGTATTGTCTTGTATAATTGTATACCTAATTTATTATGGGAAAATTTTCGAATTTAGGCGTATCTATCACGTGTGTGTAAATATACAAAACGACAGTAATTTGGTAGATTTTTAAATACTATAGGTGATAGAAAATTCATTCGGCATTCCATCCTGTGCAATATTAATGCATTATATTATTAATATTAAATGTGCTTAATCGTGACTAATGGCCAATAGGTAGTTTTCTTAAGTGTATATTGAAAAACTATCGAAAATTGTGAGAAATTAGAAATTTTCACCAATTATTTACCATATACTTATAAATTTACGTATTGATGTATAATTGACGTGATAAAATGTTCAAATAATTTTCACCATTTTTCAGTAATTCATAAAAAAAACTTTGTAATTTGTTTTTAGAATTCAATTTTTTGGTTTTACAGTAATGTTTATTTTTTTCATTTTAATAGAAATAAATTTTTGACCAAAAGACTATATAATCGTAAAATATATATGTGTCCCAACTTTCACCAGTAAATTTGATCAGGATAGTACTTTGAAGAGATAAGTTTTTTAATTTTTTCATGTACCTATCTGACATATTATTGAGTAAACTTTTTGTGTTGGAGTTGATTAAACATTTTTGGGTAAAGAGCTTTATAATAGAAAAATTATTGTAGTTTAATATTCATAGGCGGAAATCCATTAAAATTTCAGGAGGGGCTAACACTTTTAACATTGATGTGAGCCGGGGAAACTTTACCCCCACATACCCACCACACAGCTAAAACCACTATCTACAGTTCAAAACTCACATTTTTTTTTTACATTTACATAATGTAACAATACAAATATAATAATTAAATGTAGTTATATTTTTAAAGTTTAAATCAATATTATAATTAAATTAAATTGCATTCATCTTAATATTATTTTATTTTCTAGTTCTATTTTTTTCAACAAATTTATCAATAATTTCTGTTATTTATATTTTTTGACAGTTGTTTTTCAATATTATTATCATGAAGACTAGATATAGAGATATATCTAGTCTTCATGATTATTATACTCATAATCACATCATAATATTGTGTTTGTGGCAATTACGGATTGTGATATTCGGCTATATTTATTATTTTGGTATGGTTAGTGCGGTTATATCTATTGTACATTTTTGAATGATTTCCTTTCATAAAATAAATTATCACATTTTTTTAAAAATATCAATGAGTCCTCAAATACCCGAAATAAAAATTAGAAAAAATAACATCATTTATGACATAAAATTTTTTACGAAGCTAATGAAATATTGGGGGGGTCATGAAAAATTTGTGGGGACTTAGCCCCCCAAGCCCCCATTTCTTAAGAGGACGTTCACGATCAATTTTTAAGAAATTTCTTATATACCTAGGTAATTTTCAGAATATTTTTAGAAAAATCAAAACTTAACAATTTAATAATATTTAAACAAGTTTTGAAAGTGTTTTATAAGTTGTATGTTGGTTTCGTTTTTATTATCGTGTAATTACAATACTTGTTTAAACAAATATATAAAAACTGCCTTTCAGTATATACCTACACTCTAAAACAGGTATACACCTAAAACACCCTCAATAATCCACTTAAAAAACATGATTTATTGTTATGAAAAGGAATGCTATAACTGCAGTGTTTGCTCAAAAATATTTTTATATACAACGTTGATGTTCAAAAATAGTTTTTTTTTTATAATATTCCTGTTATAAAATAATCCAAAAACGTTTTAATAATTTACTTCTTTGGTTGAGAACCTCTAGACTGGGGGAGAGGTGCGAGTCCTCTATAGCTCACTTTTCCTTTCATATGCCACTGAATGTTGTTTTTTAAATAAACTCAAAATTCATCTTTATTTTTTTCCATTTCGACCACTGGTTCGTACACTCTGTATAGTTTTGTCTGTATTCTATATAGTTACTGATATATGTAAACTTAGTTTAACATATTTTTTATAATAATTAATAATATTAGACATTAATATATTATTATATAAGATAACGCACCATTATTATATTTTATACATAAAACACATTTTTATTTTAACATTATGCATATTGCATAGTATTTATTATAATTTGAATGATAAATTAAATATAATAATAATTATTGTTATACCTACTCATAATTTTAAAATGGCATGTTTGGATAAGTATTTCGAATAAGCGTCTACCTATAAAAGTATATGAATACAGGTAGTATTATTGGTTTGTTTTGTTTGCTATTAGTTATAAACTATCCATTAAACCAACACCTTGAAAAAACATTATCGTTGAACTGATAAGTTTTGAGCTCAAGTATGGTATATATTATATGTATACAATCGCATATAAGTGTCCCTGTTTAAAACAAATATAAATACAGATACCAGGAGTTATAAAAATCACTAAAGATAACAATTATTGAAAAATATATTTTCATTCGAATAAAATAGATATTATTTTAACATATAATTGTAGATTAACATATTTAGAAAACCGTTGCATAATTATAGACACCTATATTAGATTATATATGTGTATTTTTGCTTATGCACTATGCAGTTATTATACATTTTCTGAATATTTTCGTGATTTTCACTAAGCGTAATGTCAGTTTTTTGACTAGATAAATATATAAGAAAACCAGCAAGGATTAGTGTCATGTTTTTTTATAAGTTAAAATCGTTTTGACAAGTACATTATTTAAACATAGGCTAGTAGCTAAAAAATAAATGACCATCGCAAGTTTTCAAAGTCCAATGGTTAAGGTAATGTCGTGTTTTTGCTGTTGTGGTGCGAAATGAATTAAATCAGAACAGACGAAGCTCGAAATGCCGTCACAACTCTTATAAGGTATAGAATGTGCTCAGATTTCACTGTCCGTCGTTTATCAAAATTAATGAATACTGCAGAATTACTTGGCCACCTGATACTACAATATTATTATTTGTGTACAAGTAGCTAAATCATTTTAATATACTACATATCTAATAATAATTTAAGAGGACGTCACCCGCACGTTTGTTGTCTTTGTCTTACATATACACATAACATAGCAAATCTACGTACCGCATTCTTACTACAGTTTATTTATAATTAATATTAGTGTAAATTTACCTATTATCAAATTTGTAAAGGAGAACATAAACTCTGTCGTAGCTTGGAGTTTTTTTTTTTTTAAAAAGTTATAAGTAGTTAAATAACTCATTTTTTTTTTTTGTTTGAATGCATATAACTAGTTTTAAAAAAGCCGGTCAGTAGGTTGTGGAAGCACTTCGCTCGTCGGGTGTCAGTATTGGTGGATGCACTTCGCTACTGGGCAGGGTACTTTTGGTGGATGTATTGAATTTGAAAGCAATGATAAAT
>JAIPRL010011600.1:0-13279 GCA_025469235.1 Pemphigus obesinymphae
TGTAATGTTAACACAAATATTAAGGGTTTAATTAAATTAAATTTGAACTCCTTGTATACTAACTAACTAACTACTGCTAAATTTATACAATCAATATACTGAAAGAAACTTTGACTAACCATTAAACCATTTGATGACACTATTGATTATATTCATGGCATGCAAAAAAAAATCGGTGAAATCGGTAGATACATTTGTCCCTATTACGATTTGTCGTTTCCTCACCATTCGACAGCAACGTCATCATTCTTCCATAATCTGATATACAAAATTAATTTTAAATTAATTTTATTAACACCAATCCGTAATTTTGTAAGTAGATATATACATACATACATATATATATATAGTATATACCTACCAGTATTTAATTATTGTAATTATATATAAATATGCAATTATTGTATCCAAACAACTTTTTATCTACCGAAAAATAACATTTAACTTCGAAAACTACTTTTAGAGAAATTATAGTTAATTTAAATATAAAAAGAAATTTTCCTGTGGTTTAGTTATTTTATTTCCTGATCAGTACCTATAATTATAAGGTATTTTTACACTTTGGTAGAAGAAAGCATAACTCATATTCAAGATTCGTTGTGCTCAACAATAATGTAGGTATAACTAATATTTGTTAGTTTAAAAACAATTATATAGATGAAGAAATAAATATGACAGCAAAATATATGAAAATCAAAAAAAAAAAAAAATATATATATATATATAATATTATATATACATATAACTGTTGAGAAATTATAATTCAATAAACGCATAACGATTTATACAGTCTTTCGAACTTATGTTTGGAAACCTGAGAAAAACGAACTCAATAAAGTAATTATACTCTCAGACCAACCCGACCGAGTATAACAACTATTTGTATTAATTATAATAATGTATTAATTCATATTTCATATAAATACCTAATTTTAAGAGAGCATACAGCTGAAACGAAATTAACTAATTACAAATGTTAAGCAATAAAATTAAAAAAATACCCGAACACGTTACTAAAATATTTATGAGTATTTAATTTTAAAAATGTGTAAAATAAAATTTTCCATAATGGAGAACCTTTTTAAATAATGAGCGTTGTAATAATATTGTTAAAAGAAACACTATATAATAGATTTCAATATGAATTGATCTAATTTTCTTAGTTCTTTTTTATTAATTGACAGTCTTTTCACATTTGTATCCAAAAACGATTTTTGTGTTTTATTTTATTAATAATAATACCTATATTACTTGAACAATATATAAAAAAAAAATCTTATTGTACAATAAAATATATATAGATATCCAAACTACTCTAATAATGTTTATAATACTGAAATTAATTTCACATTGTATAAAATATTCTACAGTTGTTTTTTTTTTATTTGAAAAATATACAAAATCTGGGATTTCTAATTTCTTTCTTATTAAGATCTTTCCAAGATTAGAAATAATGAATTATCGATTTTCAAGTTTAAACCCTTTAATATTAACAATAATATCAACCTTTTTCTGGGTGGGGATAGTCCAAAATATATTGAAATCAAATAATTTATATAACCATTATATTTAGACATAAGAACCTAACGAAAATGTTAACAGCCTTTGACAGAAAGACTACATAAAAGAAAACTTCAGGATAGATCATGAAAGTTGTAAAATATATAATATTAAAACGTTAATTCGGTGTATTTTTAATTTTTAACTTAAATTGATAATTTAGTTGGTTATGCCTTAGTTTGGTGATAAATCATAAAAGAAAACTCCATCCACATTTTTAAAAATTATTTTAAATAGTAAATTAATTAATTGGAAATTCGAATATTTGTTCAAAATATTTTTAATGAAAAAAAAAATGTATATACCTATTTTAATCATTATTAAAATTCTTATAATATATTTTTTCAAATAAATATTCTGTAAAAATATAATAATATATATATATATATATGTATTTAATCAGAGAACATAATTTATATTACACATGTAATTTATACCTCCATAATTCCATAAAATACTTCTTGCTATAAAAATAGATAAATGATTTTTAAAATGTTCAGGGTAAAATGTAATTAAAATACTAAATCATAATGGCCCTGCTAAATATTTTATCAAATTATTTATTATTTTATCTACATTAAATTTAAATATTTTTTTAAATTTAAAATGTACTAAAAACCTTATTTTAAACGAATTTTTACTGATATTTTAAATGTTTTAAATAAAATCAATAGGTTTTTATTGATATTTTAAAATTTACAAACCGGGTTATATACGGGAATACTTTGAATGGCTTTTAATGATAAAATTATTAAAATAAATATAGTTTTGAATATATAGGACCAATATACTTATATAATATTTTATAATTTTATAATTTTACTTATTAATATTTATATATTTGTATACATATAACTAAGTTGAAAATTTAATAATTGTCAAAATAATTATTGGAAAACTTATAGAGTACAAAAAAGTTACAACTGCTATACTTTTCAACAAAAAACTTTACAAATTATAAATACATTATATTATTTTATACTTGCAAATTGTAATTGAACAATAGGTACTAATCTAGAAGTTACCGGATGACATGGGTTGCAAGGTTTAGAACTTTAAAAGCTTGTGAAGGTAGCTAAGAAAACTTTCAAAAACTATAAATCAACCTTGAATTACTGGTAAAATATAAAGGAGTGATTAATACCAATTTTATGTTCTAATAGGGCACTTAGTTGGCCTCCCTAAACTCGGTCCACTATTTCAGTTATTTTTGGAGGAATTGAGTCAATTAAGTACCTATTTAGCCTACATCCTACTCCTAGATTTTACTAATTAACTACAACAATATACTGAAAGAAGAATATAATACCACTAACCAGTTTATAACACTATTGAATACTTCCATGATGCGTTAGAATCAAATCCATGAAATCGGCAAATTTTCTCAACAGCTTTGATATGTTGTCGGACGATTGAACATAACGCCATCAATATCCCAAATCACTATGAATAAATATACTTTCAATCATAGTATAATATAAATAATATAATAATAATTAACACGAAAAATAAAATGGGGTACATGCGATCGAATACACAATATTATATGAACGATGCCCGGGTAAAATGAAATAATTCCATTTTAAACAATTTTTTTTATTGCAAATATTGTATAATTTAATAATTTACATGGATTGGAATGGAAAAACAACAAACATTGTAAGTTCATTAGCAAAAAATATTGATCAAAAATTTTAACTTTTGGATATTTTGACAGTTTTTTTTTAGTTATAAAGCTATAGTGTTTTTATTCCATTTAAACGGGCAACGCCCATATATTTTCGTTTTCATTTAAAAGTTATAAAAAAGCGTTTAGGTTTTTTTTAACGTGAATATTTTTGTTTAATATAATTTAACAATGGAGTTACATTTTATTTAGTTTTTAATTTTAAAATTTTTTTTAAGTATTAATGGGTACTTGTAATATAATTTTGAGCAATAGGTGTTTTAACTCTAAATATAACTAAAACTCAACTGATATTATGTTTAATTCTTATACATATATACCTATCTATACTTGTAGAAACAAATTTGAATAGCAGGGGAGATGCTTAAAATTAGACTTAAATTAGACATACTTCTAAATGGAAAGTAATTTCGATTATTCCTTTTTTATTGAAATATTTGGTTAAACAACTATTTAATGTATAAATTATAGGTACTAGGTATAAATTATATTTTTATGTTTTAACATGACTAGGTATCTAATTAATTGTATCGACTGTAAACTAATTTAATTTAGTAGAACTTAACGATGATTTTCCAATATTATATAATATTAATATTCAAGCAGATATAATTTCATGAAAATCATAAAAAGTAATGAAAAAATTTAGAAATATTTCTTAGACGTAAATTTTGAAACTAAAACAAGTATAATATTATAATTATTTTTTATTTATACACAGGTACTTACATAGTACTTATCCCATATTATGATAAATGGATCGACATCTCATCTTGTCAATTATTTTTACGATGTATCCAGACCAATCATAATATTTTCTTCGTTTTCATATTCCCGGTGCATTTATATAATTAAAAAATAAATTTCTTCATAAATTATTCTAATACAATTATTTACATTTTTTATATTTTAATTTTTGAAACATTTATTGAGAAAATATAATTAGGAAGCTATTTCACAAGAAAAACTTCCAAAGTCTTTTAAAATTTTAATTTATAAGAGTATAATATAATGTTTTTTTTCCAACTTACCTACTTTTTTCGTACACTTAAAATATATGGTAACCATATTTCTATAAGTGGTAAGATCTTCTGACTTGTTTTTACGTTGTTTCGATGTAGGTACCTATAATTCCTTTAAATAAATAAAAAAAAAATCAATTTATTAAAGTAATTTGTTGATGGGTACTAATATTAGATATATCGATCATTGAGTGCAAAAAAAAAAAATGTTTTCAGTAGGTATAACGGTAAAAGAATATATAACATAAAAAGTACATTCGTCATTCAAAGTTAAACCAAAGTACCTCTGTGCTATATCCATAAGATCAATAATTTAAATAATTTTCTTTTTTTAACTGTAATAGTATAATAAATGATATAAAATGATTTTAATACAATTTGTTTAAGTTTTTGCAGTCTTGATCGGCTTATATTTATTTACATAAACATATTTAAAGTAATAACAAATACCTACTCATAAATATTAATAAAGAACAGTAAAATAATAAAATAATTATATTGACATAGAACCAAATTAAACATTTACCATTAAAAACATCGTTGAAATACATGGATGAGTGGAGCAAAGAAAAACAGCGATATCAATGTCCACGGATGTTTTTTTATGCGCATATTTTAATAATTATTATAATATTCATTATTAATGTGTATTTTATATAAATTGGTTAATAGATATCATGATTTTTCATAAGGTTGAAAGCGGTTTATTATTCTAAGGAATTTAATATTTTTTAATAAATTTGAATAAATTCTCATATGCAGATGCACAAGTCACCGACAGTCTGCTCAAAAACATTTTTTTCTATGTAAAATTAAAAATAATGGTAAATAAGCATATTTTAAATAGTTTAGCTGTATTTGAAAACAAATTTAAATTCATAAATGCTTATTTAAGATTTTATGTGAATAATAGTTCAAATTCATTTACTATATTTTAATTCGTTATTAGATGTTTCCATATTTTTCACATTAATCATTTAATTTAAACTATTATTCTTACAAAACAGATTAGAAATAAATGAAGTCAAATTAATTTTCAAAAGTTAATTTGGATTAACTACTGGAAATATGCTTATTAACTTATTGGTCTAAATAAAAGTAAGATATATGCTCTGTCAACCATCAAAACAGTTTTGTAGGTATATTAATGTTAAACTACAAGATAGCAACTAAAATCTGAAATGTATAATATACCAACATCCAATAGCTAAGTTAACGCGGCTTATAAAAACTAAAAAAAAACAATAGACATATGAAATAGTATTCTTCATTGTATTATACAGACGTTTTAAATTTACAACCAAGTTTATTTTATTTTTTCTGTGAAATTTGGACTAGAATACTTTATCTATAATCCATTTTTCGGTATGTATAGTACATAAATTTGGTCAAGATGATAAATTTAAACGGGTCATTTTTCGATTTTTTTATAATTTATAAGGAATAACTAAACCGTGAGTCCAAAAAAAACTGGTTATTACTTATTTCTTTATAGTTTAGAAAATAATTGTTTAAAAAAATATTGTGTAATTTTTTAGTAAGTATACGATTATTAAAACATACGTATTCAAATGCTAAGTGTATAACTGAATTATATGAAAAAATGAATTCAAAAACATATCCACAAAATGGCTTCACATATTATAGATATCACGGAAGAAAATAATTTGGTTATAAAAATAGTTGAAACTATTTTGGTTGGTCTAACTAAATACCGACTGAACAATTACATTGGGGGTACTAAAAGTATATAGTTGTCTTTTATTTAATCAGTTAGACAGTTAATAGTAATTGTTAACTATATTTTATAGTTATTATAACATTTGACCATAGTGAAAATTTCAAGCAATACGTTTAAAAGGTTATAATCTAAAATGTGTTAATATATTTTATAATACTACTATAATGTTTGGTTAAGTTAATTAAAATATATAGTTAAATATTTTATTAAATTGACAGAAATAATTTCAAACAATAATAAGCTTAAAAATAGTCATGCATCCGCCTTTATCGTATACATTTTAACGCTTGTGTCCTGCCATATGCTATACACACATCATATTGATACGACTCTCTTTACTCTTCTATATAATTACTGATTGTTTTTATAATATTATTAAATATTAATTATGCTTTAAGTGTTTACTGCTTTCATGCAATATCTGATAGTTATTCATATTATAGGTATATCTTCTATATGTTTTAAAATTATATATTTGTGTTTTTATTAGATTATGTACATTTTTGACTTGTACAATAAATACAGTTAAATAATAGACAGATACCTAAATATATAAATTGTATGTATTGCTTTTCATATAATTTCATTATGATTTACCTATATTTTTAGTATACTATACACACATATCTATAGGTACCTGTTTAATAATATGTAATTTAAAAATAACGAATCTTTGAATTTTTGTATAATGTCCGATATTTGAAAAGCGTTCAATATATGAAATACAAATAAATCGGTCATAATTAATTTAATATACGATATAATATTTACCTGCACGTACAAACTAGCCAACTATCAATAGGTACTATACGAAAAGTACATAAGTACATATAAATTAATACATGCAATCTAATAATTAAGTTGAAAATACCATAAGGTATTGTTGCTAGAACTATTTAATATAGTCGAATATACTTTCCAAGTTTGTGTATAATTACATATCTAATTTAATAATTATGTTGATACAACTATAGGTACCTATTTTCCTAAAACAATATTTACCGATAAAACTTTTTAAGCATATTGTATAGTTAAATAAACACAACTACATAAACTATATTCATTTAGTACGTCTAACCATGTTATTAGATAGTCTGTATATGTACTATGGTTTATGATTGAATTAATCATTTAAATGTTTATTGTAACCTCTATATTTTTTTTCCGTGATAATATATGTATGTAAATACAGTTTAAGATTAATTCATTGAAAACTGGAAGTATAAGTGGTTAGGTATTGATAAATAAAAATAACATTTTAAAACAATTTGAATATACTTAAATATACTTAAATACATTTAAGTGGTTGGGAGCGTTAAATATTTTATAGCTGCAGCCTATTTATACTTCTCATATTTACTTATAAATAATAACGAAAATACGCCACTAGTTACAACTTATTTTAGTAGGTACTAATATTGATATTTGAAAAATAATATATCTATGTTTTTTTTGTACATAAATACTTACTTTAATTTTCCACATCGCATCAAAATAGGATAAGTAATTTTTTGCTCAGATATTCCATAGTTTCTTATACCCGAAAGAATGAATTTAATCACGAAATTCTTGTTTGACACTGAAAATAACAAAATGGTTGTTGAAATATGTATACGTAGTTAAAAGTTCATTATTTCATGTTAATTTTTATTTATAGTAATTTATATTAAATATTTATATTAGATACTCACAATTTTTAACCAGAAGTAATGATTGGATAATTTATAAATGAGTAAAGAATTTTCAGTATTAATATAATAAATTATATTAATAAATAAATCCATAGAATTTCTGAAATATATTCAACGTTTAAATAATTGTCGACGATTGTTTATGATATTGATAGATATCCAAAGAGATAATATTATGTAGTGTACCGTAGAGTAACTGAAGCATAGACTTTGTTATTTTATATTTTATTAGGTAGCTACCTTTATATTATAATCTACATTTTATATCATACGTAGATATAATCATGAATTAAGACCCCTATTGTATTTGTCAAAATTTATCAAATGTATTTCAACATTTGATAAATTTTTTACGTAAACTAGTGGTTTTTAGCATCAATATCAATATTTTTAATCATAACACATCAGTTAATGAACCACAACACTTTTAAAAAAATATATAGTTAAATATCATTTTTAAGGCGGTTCACTGTGACAAGTTTTATTCAAACAAAAAAAAACTATTTTTGTTCATCGTTGATGATTGAGTTGTCCATAAATATTTTGAATACTGCAGATTGGAAAACTCCCTGTTTTCGATCGACTTTTTACTTTTTTAATATTTATTCCTATAAAAATAATATAAACTTTATAGTTTATACAGATTTATATAATAATTATATATATAAATAGTTTTATTAAATTTAAAATCTTAAAATATTAGATATAAAATTTTTGAAAAAATTCGATATTATGTAGGTAGGTATTTAAGTTAATTTGTTTTTAAATTCAAATCTGTTATCAAAATTCATAAATCCAAATAATTGCTATACGATAAACAAAACAAATTCAATATGACGTACCTACTAAAATTATAAAATAAATTTTGGACCCTCTCCGAAAAAATCTAAATACATCTTGGGTATAACAAATCGATAATACACCTAGTCTGTTTAAGTCCAGTCAAATTTATCAATCAAAAAATAATGAAAAATTAGAAATAATTCTTTAAAAGTCAAATTTTGGTACACATATATAGCTTATTTATATATTAACTTATACATCACAAATTAATATAGGTACTAAAAACCCAACGCATATCCCTTTTGTGTAACTCCTATCCATCAAAAATGAGGAAAAACCTTATCATCGATTTGATTTATAACTTACTAACCTTTCAAATGATGTGTATTATGTCTATAATCAATAGCTTTCTCACTTCACTCAGAATCTAAAAACATTACGTAAAATAAATATATCTATAGGTAGGACAAAACATACTACATACTATTATAGTGTGACGCCAAAGTGGTGAACATTGTCGAAATAAATATAATAATATACAGCTCAATAATAATATTATTCTCCTCTTCATCTACCGCCGTAGCAGTCTGTTGGATGTAAAAGGAGGACTTAATGGAATTAATAGGTTATTGTTAGATAATATTTATATATTTTTTACTTAGTCGAAACTTTTTAAGAGGAAAATAAATTAAACATAATGATTTTTTAAGGTATAATTTGCCATTCATATTTTTTTTTTTTGAAAACTGTCATACGATCCAAATAACCAGATTAAAAGTATACGATTCTATGTGTTTATATTGTTTTTAGGTCTTTACACCTTTTTAACTGAAATAATAAAATACTGAACTAATGTAATATTTATAAAATTAAAATTTTCATTATTTAAATTGGTAATGAAATCATAAAGGTAGATTAAATAAACCTAAGGTAACTCAAAAATATGAAATATAATACCTACGTTGTAATCTGCAGTTTAGAAGAAAGATAAACAAGAAATTTCCATTATTAAATTCTACAAGACGATATCCAGAGGAATTTTAAAATTAAATTGCACAAAAATACATACACACATTTATAATGATTCTATTAAAATTAAAATTAAATTTTTCGAAACGCCCTTAAGTATTCATTTTATAACAGAAATGCCTTTCAAATATTTTATTTGTAGCTATATAATATAAGTTGATAGCCCGTTTGGATAAATATTACAGATAAAAGTATAAACAATACCTAAAATAATATATATATATACATATAAAAATCTAATAAATTTTTATTAACGATTATTACAACCCAATCACCCAAAGGATAAATAATAAAATAATTTTTTTAAGGTCTAATTTTTGGATCTAGTCTAATTTATTTATTGTTCATGATTTATACGCATTACAATATTCAATCTGTTAATGTAATATTGTCGCATACTATTTTTCAGGTAGACATTTGTGATAAATTTTTTAATTAAGTTTGGTTTTTATATCGATTGTTATTATACATTCCTATCCCCCTTTAAATATTGAAAAATATTTTATTAAGAGATATTCATTTTGAATTCACATTATTAATTACAAAAAAAGTTACAGTAATATTAAATGTTTTATTTATACTTTAATAATGAACTGAGCATTTAAAAAATAGTAAAACCCCGATGGGATTTTGATTGAAATCTTCTCACCTAGAAAAAGTATTAAGACACCTGAATGATAAATCTATTACGTGTGAAATACTCCAGAGATGGCATTGTATATCATTGTATATATCATATTGCGGCGGCACGACGGCAGTTCATGGCCAGACTATACTATTTCGCACACGACAATGCATTCGCGTATTAAGGAGCAAGTACACTGGGTCCATTCAGTTCAGTCAGTGGCGGATCTAGAGGTCATCTAAGGGGAGGGCGAATTTTTAAAAACTCAATTTGAATACTTTAAAAGAGTAATAGTATTAATTTTACTTTTATTTTTTCAGTTACCAATACTATATTTAAATATGTATACTCGTATGGTGAAATTTAGAGGTGAATGGGTCGGCGGTTCGCATACTTTTGCAATTTTACATTTTTATAAATGTATAATTTATGACCGTTTAACGGTAAACAACACTGGAGATGAACTGCCATAGTCTGCATTAGCTACTAGGCTACTGCAGTGGCGTATTTTCTAGGGAATGTTCAAGATATTACGGACCTCACCGGCCCTACGTGGAGGACTCAAAATTATCCCATTTATAGAGTTTTTAGTTAACTTTTACAGATACATTTATAATTTAAGGTAAACTTTACTTTCTTTCAAATAGACACAGGAACTTGACAATAAATTTTAATATTCAAGACTATACAATAATTATAACTATGTCAAATAATAACCAAGTTATCAAAATAATGAACTTTTTTTCGTAATTTTACAACTGGTAAACTTAACTGATTAGTTTTCAATAAACTTAAATTATTTAAAATATGCTACCCATTTATATTTTACGGGTCAGCGACAACCGACATCCTCAGTTTACTTCTAGTTCTATATAAAAAAATATAATAAAACGCGAACACCCGGTCGTTTATTTGGATCCTAAATATACATTTTTATTTATTATGCTTGTTCGAACACGAAGCGGTATTCGCGCCTCGGTACGTTCCGCAATCAGTCCGTGTGATGGCGCGGCGGGCGTAGAATTTTCTAGAATTTTCCACCACCCTCGGACTTCGCCCATCGTCATTTGTGCGCACACGGTGAACTCCGTCGTCGAGCGTTTTCGTCTTTGCGCAGTCGCCGGCGAGTGAACTGCTTGGCGCACGCGCGGTGTCTTTTTCGTGTCCGTCCTGCTGTTTTCAGACAACCGTCATTATTGTACGAGTGTTATATACGCGCCGTCGTCGGTTTTAGCGTTCCAATACGGCCTTCGCGTCCAACGAGTTCATCGTCGTTACCATCCGGCCAACTCCATTTACGTCGTCGTGTGACTTGTGCGAGATTTGACGCGGGCGTCCGTTTCGCGTGAATCGCATCGGTGTGAAGATTCACATCACCGGATTAGACCGTCGCGGGAATCCCGTCCATTATTTGTGCGTGCCGTGACGAAACAACATGGTATGCCAGCGACATGAACGAATTTGAAAACGGTACATGTTGTCGCGGAATAAAATACCAATAATTTATCAATTATGCCAAGAAATTCTGACGTCATTCGGTCTTATCTGCTGTCTTTTCAAATATAGTAATATATAAATAAGTTTAACGTTTACAGAGTTGAACATCTTTAATCAAAATAAATGGTAGATGGCAATAATAGTTACGAGAAGTGGACCGAGTGACGTAGGCACCATGCGCAGAATTCAGTTGCTGGCCTACCATGTTATTTCGTCATAGTGCGTGACGTGATCGAGTCAGTCGTCCAGGATGCCGTCCAGCTGTCCGTGGCCCGTCACTATCATATTATCACGGTGGTGGATATACACAGTCCAGTCAAAGGTACATCAATGTATTTATACAATATATATACCTTTGATACTTGATATCTCATCAACACTTTTTACTTGTAATCATGGTTTAAAGTGGGGGGACGCAGGGGACTTGATCCCCTTACCCCTAACGGTGGTTAAAAAGCGTCCACTACTTTAACAATTTCGCCGTAAGACACTCCGGAACGCTCTAATTATAACCAAATAAATCAATATAATTCAGAATTCCTTTGAAATTAAAACTTATAGGTAGTCTTTACTTTTTTTTTTTTTTTTATCAAATAGGTATAGGTATTAGGTATTTAAGTTTTATCAAATGTGTTTAATAAAAATCACGGACGAAGATAGAATCTTAAGCCGGTCCCACACGACTGGTGTATTTGGCTCACATGTACCAGTCGTGTACTTTAAACTTACTTATTTTACTTTAAAATACATATCTGTCTGTATATTAAGATAATAATAATACTATAGTATGTTACATTTTTATGAATTTCTGTTATTTAATGTTAAAAAAAAAGGTACTTGTAGGTATGTTATCACGACTACCTGAATATGCGATAGACTACCATGGGTGTCACAATTATTCTGTTTTCACAACTACCAGAGACGAACACCGTAAATCGTAATACATTATTACCATAAATATAATAAAACATTAAGTATATAAAATATTTATATTTATTATGTTATAATATAATACGTGTATAAAATAGTATAATAGTATAAAACGTTTTTTCTTTTTAATAATTAATAATAGGAGGAAAATGTTCTGCGATACTTTTAAAAATTCCAATGAATGGGTTGTCTTGAGTTTGACGCCACATAAATTCGATTAAATAGCTGTCTAAATGTTTACGAGCTGTTCCCCTATATTTTTTTTGTTGATAAGTCTTACAAGGTCATACAATACTATGATATCACAATAACCATGATAACCACAGTATTATTTGATAGTCGCGATAACATAATATTATGATCATCTGAAAATCGTATTTGAATTTTTACTTGTTCAATTTAAAGTACTTGCATTTTTGTGAAATAATTAATTTTTATGTGATTTGTTATATGTATGATTTTTTTAGTTTTTTTAAATGGCAACCACCCTTTTACTCGTATAACTTTATTTTTATGAAAAAAATATTCTCTTTCAAAATATTACATTTTTACAAAAAATCATTTTTTTGTAAAGAAAAAATGAAAAAGAAAGAAAATGGAGTTCAAGCCATTATAAAAAGAAAATATGAAACCGTATGCTTTTTCCATTGCGCCTCTCATAAATTGAATTTAGTTGTAAATGACTTGAACTTACTACCTGAAATTCGTAACACT
>JAIPRL010011601.1:0-13277 GCA_025469235.1 Pemphigus obesinymphae
AATAACATATCTAAACTGTTGGGTTTTGAAAATAAAATATACACGGCCGGCGACTTGCATGAATCTGATAAAATAGTTAATATAATGAAAGTAAATTCTATAAAAGTAGAATGTAATTTGATTTCGGGTTCATTCAACGACGGTGAGTCAAGTCACACTATACACGAATTTTACCCCTCTGTACCACCTGGATATAAAATCATCGAGGTTCCTAAACACTTGGTGTATTACTCCCTACATTCTACTACTGCAAGCAAAGTGGATATAGTTTTAAAAGAACAAGACGATAATTTAATAAAGCAACCAATCATGATTCGTTTACAAATAAAAAACAACCATGGGCCTTAAATTTGGAAGTATATATAAGGTTACAACAACGAAAACCGTTAGTTCAACAATAAAAGCTGACAAGACAACACGAAAATCGTTCATAAAACTAACAAAAAACAATATATCATTACTGCGGTCGTTAAAAGTACTTTAAAACCATGGATGATATGTATCTGAATATTGGTGAAGATTATGTAAATGATTGTAAAATAACACAAACGCAATATCATTCATTTCAACCATACTCAAACAACGCTTTTTCAAATAACGATGAGATTAGAATATCTGTTCAAAATATGGGAGCATATAGTCTACCGTGTGAATGTTATATTTATATTGAGGGAAAAGTAAATACACCAAAAGATATGGGACAAGGAATAGATACATTCAATTTTACAAACAACGGCTTAGGATTTCTCTTTTCCGAAATGAGATATGAAATAAATGGCATAGAAATACAAAAGTTAAAGTACCCTGGTATATCATCGGCTTTAAAAGGATACTGCTCATATACTCCCAACAATTTACATGTACTACAGAATGCAATGATTTGAGCACCGAAGTAAATAAAAATTTTATGCAAAACGAAAAGTTTTCTGGTTGTATCCCACTAAAACATTTATTTGGTTTTTGTGAAGATTATAAAAAAATATTACTCAATTGCAATTAACAACTTATTTTAAACCGTTCATCAACATATTTCGACGCGTTAAACGTGAGTGGCGTTGCAGTTGTCGAAAACATTACCAAAAATAAAAAAGTAACAATTACTCTAAATAAAGTGCTATGGAAAATTCCTATTATTAGAGTTAACGATAGAGAAAAATTGAAATTGTTAAAAATATTGGACTTCAAAAAATCGATTTCATGTGCATATAGAAGTTGAGATCTTTGTGAGTATCCCATTCTCCCTCAAAACACTTGTCATTCGTGGACAGTTAAATCAAGCAGTTTATTAGAAAAACCTAAATTTGCAATAATAGGTTTTCAAACAGATCGAAAAAATAATTTGCTTAAACATTCTGGACAATTTGATAACTACAACCTAAAAAACCTTAAGATTCACTTAAACTCTAAGGTGTACCCTTACAAAAATTTCCAAGTTGATTTTTCAGAAAAATTAACTACGGTATTGTATAAATCGTATACAGATTTTCAAAAATCGTATTATGAAAGAGATTATTGTGCACCACTGCTATCAAAACATATTTTTGATTTAATTTCACCAATTTTTATTGTTGACTTATCATGACAAAAGGATAATGTAAAATCGTCTATTGTCGACATGAGAATAGAATTTAAGACTACTCAAACGATTCCAGATAAAACTGCGGCGTATTGTCTGATTTTACACGGTCAAATAATAATTTATAATCCGTTTAACGGAGTAGTTAGAAAATTTTAAACATTTTCTGTTTTTAATATATTGTAAATATTTTTTTTTATATAATATATATATATAATATAATATATGTAACCAATTTTTTTTTAAATAAAAATAAATTGTTTTTTTTTTTAAATATAAAATTGAGTTTAATTTTTTTTTTTTTATAATACATTTTAATTATTCAATACATAAAATGTCGTTAAAAAATTTTGCGTTTGACCTTCTTCGACTGAGCCGGATAAAAATGTTTGGCCCTCTTGGACTGTTCTGGATAATAATCTGGAGACATTACCAGAGAAGGCGGCGGCGAAATTGATAACATGTTGAAAACTGATGGTCCATCGTTTTCGTCTTCTGCTAGCTGTTCAATAGCTGGTGGTGATGAAAACAATAGTGTATCGCAAACGTTTGACTAAAAAAAAAAATCGAATAATTAATTTTATTTAGTTTAATATATTGTGGTTTTAAAAATTACCATTGGTTTCCGCGGAGCTTGTGTTAAATTCAGATTTTGATTAAAATATCTAGGCGGTGAAAATGTTAAAGACTTCTCAAGACTCTCGCTTTCAGGTGGAGACTGTGGAGAATATTTTATCACAGGACCATCATTTTCATCATTTTCATCATTAACCTAAAATAATTAATACAAGTAAATAAAAATGTTTATTTTTTAATGTGTATGAAATTATTTACCTCGAATGGTTCATTCATTATTGAAATCCAGTTTAAGGCTATTAGATGTTCGGTAGCAAGGAGTTTTATTTGACTAATGAAACTATGATCATTTTTCGGTATATAATTTGTGATTTTATCATCAGAAATTCCTTTCATGAATGTAACTAATTTTTCGACACTTGCAGTTTTCTTTTGAATATTATACATTTTTTTATAAATATGATGAAATTTGATCCATTTGTTTAATCACCTTAGGACGAACTAATGATATTTTTCTGGTAACAGATTCAAAAATACTCCATTTTAAATATTGAAGTTTAATTAGATCTTGTCGATTCAATAGTACACGACATCCATCATTAATTAGTGATTCGATCACGAGTACATTTTGACCGCGAAATACCATTTTAGATAATTTAATAGTTTCATCCGTGAGGAATATATTTTATTTAGTTTTCTCAGGAGAGTCAAGGACGATTGATAGAATATTACCCATATGTAAATAAATCCGTGTCAAAAATCCGGATGAAATGGAAATGTGTCGTAAAGAAGTTAATATATGTACCGTAACATTAAATTCATCTGCAGGATCTAGTCCAATATGTACAAACTTACGATCGGTAAAGTCCAAAACAAAGGTCGTTGAATCAATGAGACTGCTGGGTGGTGTTGGTGGCACATATTTGTATGGCTATTTCTTGTAAATGGAAGCATTGTATGCAATTGAACCGGCCATTTTTAAAAACACTTGTAAATCTCCGGAGAACTGTTCACAATTTAACAGTCAAATGAATATATGGATACTGATTTAAACCTAATATCTCTATAATCTGAAATTTAAATATTTTAGTGGGGGTAATTTCTTTAATTATATAGTTAGCATTTTTCTCTTTTAAATATGATCAAGTTACATATTATTTGTATACGTAACCTTTTTGCGTGTGGTCTAAATGTTATAACGTACCTACATGAAAGTGGACACCATATCTGATTCTTTTTAGCGATAATGTATAATATATATATTAGGAGGGATATACTAAGTTCAAAACTAATTAGTTAGCATTTTTTCAGAATAGAATTTTCTCACGATTATTTCTTTTTCTTTGCAATCAATTTACATATTATTCGTTATGTACCCTTTTACAATACCCATATGACATATATATAGTAATGAGAGATAAATTAATTTAAATGATTGTTAAAGCCAATTATTACGAAAGGGCCGAGAAATATGGCTTCGCGTGGTATGCAATACTAAATCCGACCGGCGATGCCACCGTTTATTATCTGTCCCCTGTCCTCTCCATTCCGCTATTAATTATTACATCATTACTGTTGTTACCATATCTATTGTTTTTGTTCGTTCATTTTTATTATTGTACCTATTATATTTTTGTTATCGTATCTTCGTTTTTGTGTCATTGTATTAATATTATTATTTAACTTGTGAATTAGTCAGTCGAAAAATATCGTTTACTCGACTCCGTCGACATAAGAAATGAATTGTAATTCCACGTTCCGTGTTCGCCATTGAGGCAACACACGCCTATATTAATTTTGTCGTCGATCCGTGTTCGCCATCGTAGCAACATATACCTATATAAATGTATTATTATTTCTATTCTCGTTCGTCAGTGTGGACAATTAATATGTATTGAAACAATTCCGGATATATCGGCAATCAGAGTCTTTTCATTTTAGTGTCAATAAAAATCAAACACAAATTTTCATCTGTTAAATTGATTACTTTGATCTTCCTCACTTCTTCTGGTAATTTCACCAATATTTGGCGATTCAACGCCTCTTGCAATTCATCGTGGTTTTGGTGGGTACACATTATAATCGCCCGAGATCGGGATTGGCGCCAGAATTCGAGTTCACATAAGACTGATATCGGCCGTCCATGTCGTCCAGTTGTATTTCACCGGATATCAGAACCACCTCGATAAGTCACCGACCTGTTCAGCTAAGTGTAGTTTAAGTCTTGTTAATGTAAAACAAAATTAAATTCATTCCTCATATTGTTGCTTCCTCTCATTTGATTATTCTCAAATCTTATCTCTGTCGTGTCCTCTCATTTATTTTATTTCCTTATCGTCATCTTTGCATGTGTCGCACCAATGTGTGGTACGTAAATAAAGTTGCCTATCTCCTATCGGGACGGCGTTAGCACTTGAGTTGCCTACCCATACTATCTACGGAGTAAGGTGCGTTGGGTTGCCTACCTATATTATATAGGGAGCCTGGTACGTTAGATTGCCTACCCAACAACTTCAAGGCACAATTATATTCTTATATTTTTTCGTGTGGCCATAGACCACTGGTCCTTCGGTCGGTCCGCGCATTACGCGAGTACAATGATATTCGTATATGATTCATTGAAGGTAAAACCATTATTTTATGATACATGTACGGTGGCAAAACAGTTTTGCCTATTCGAAATGCAAATGACGTGTCATAGAACGGCGGCGGCAGTGACGGTAGTAGTGGAAGAGTGGGGAAGGGGAGTCGGTGGAAGTGGTGGTAACAGTAGTGGTGGAAGAGGGACAAAATTGGTCGATCGCATAATATGTACTGCGGTGGGAGAGAAGAGGTGCACGGGGTATCAGGATCCGCGGTTCCAGTACCGCGTTTTTCATTCTACTAAGGATTAAACAGCCTGATATTAATATAGATATCCCAATTATTTATTTAAATGTAACTTTAGATACTTGTATCTTTTATAAAATATACAATAAAAATTGTAACGAGTTACATTTTAAAGTTACTTGGAAATTATGTAATTGATTACAAGTTACAAGTCACAAATGTAACTCGATTACTCCAGGAAGCTGAAAAAGACCGTTCGCAAGGTAGTATAAGGAATTTCTTCAGAACCATCAGGCAATATAAATCATTCAACCCAAGCTTGAAAGCTATTAAAAATCGTGATGGAGAAATAATTATGGAGCCAGAACTAAAAGCTATAAGGTGGGAAGAGTACTTTAAAGAACTATTGAACGCGGAGGTACCAGTAAATCCAATAGTAGGTATAACCTTCCAACGAGCCGAACCAATATTGAATGAATGAATTAACTCAAGAAGAAACTAATAAAGTGATAGCTAGCCTAAAAAATTTGAAGGCACCTGGATCGGACAACATACCATCAGAGCTAATCAAATACGGAGGCAAACAGCTACATCATGTTCAAAGTATGCCAAAAAATTTGGAGGGATGAACATGTGCCAACGAGTTGGAATGAAGCGATAATTATACCGTTACATAAAAAAGGGGACAAAACAGTTTGTGAAAATTACAGAGGCAACTCATTATTAAATTCAGCTTACAAAATATTCTCGAAGATATTATTGAGCCGACTAGAGCCTTATGTAGAAGAGAATCTAGGAGAATACCAGTGCGGTTTTCGTAAAGGGAGATCAACGATAGAGCAGTTGTCAGTAATTGGTCAAATAATAGAGAAAAAATACGAATACAGGCAAAACATTTGACAATTATTTGTTGACTTCAAGAAAGCCTATGACAGTGTGTACCAGGAAAGTCTGTACAATATAATAGATGAAGTTGGGATTACAAAGAAGTTAATAAGTCTAACAAAAATGTGTATGGAAAATACACAATATCAAGTAAGAGTGGATAATACATTGTCAGAAGAGTTTGAAGTAAAGACTGGCCTAAAACAGGAAGAAGTACTGTCTCCAATGTTATTTAATTTAGCGTTGGAGAAAACAATCAGAGAAATGCAGAAGTAGCCAACAGGTGTAACAATAGGGGAGCGAAAAATTCAGGTGCTTGGGTTTGCGGACGATTTAAACATTTTAGGAAGCTCGTTAAATGACACCAAAATAGCAGCTCAAGTCTTGGAACAAGCAACCGGTAAAATAGGTTTAAAAATCAATAGAGAAAAAACGAAGATAATGAAATTACTAGAGAATGAAGAGAATACGGACGATGATGATGAAGATGTAGTTTTCGAAAAAGTTAACAAATTTCAGTACTTAGGAGCCATGCTGAGTGTCAAGAATGATTGGTCAAGAGAAATTGGAATAAGAATAACAAAGGCTGAAAGGGCTGCATTCGCACTTAGTAAGTTTCTGAAATCAAAATTATTCTCAAAGAAAACAAAGGCAAGGCTGTACACGGCGATAATAAGACCCACATTAACATATGGATGCGAAACCTGGACAACCACTAGTAATACAGAAAGGAGACTAAGGACGTTTGAGAATAAAATATGGAGAATAATTTGCGGTCCTGTCTATGATAACAGAACAGGTGCATGGAGAAGGAAATTTAATCGGGAACTACAGGACGAGTTGAGACTAGCACCAGTCAGTAGCTTCATAAGTGGCCAGCGAATACAATGACTTGGTCACGTAATGCGCAGAAATGAGGAAAATACGATTAGTGCGGTGCTGGAATGGAAGCCTGCAGGGAAGAGGCCTCGCGGACGGCGTAGAAATAGATGGTTGGATACAATGGAAGAAGATCTCAAGAAAATAGGAATACAAGAGTGGAGAACAATAGTTCATAACAGGGAAGAATGGAGGCAGATCGTGATGGTGGCGAAAACTCTACAAGAGTATTAAATGCCAGCAAAATAAGAAGAAGAAGAAGTTGGATTCCAGGTCGATTGGCTGTCTCTAAAGACTTTTTCAGGACATTGGGACACTATATGCTCAAAATCGGTAAAATCCTGACTAAACCGATAATATAATATAAATAACAACCACTCTGTGAGCCTGTAAAATAATTTCCGGTGAATATTTTCCAAATAATCACGTATCACGGTAGGTTGTGAAGGCATCTTTAAGAAGACGCTCGTTTTCAAGAATTTTTAGAAATATAAAAATATAATAATTTATAAATATTTAAATACAATTTAAAAGTAATTTAAAATTGGCCCCGTATCTTTTTCCAATTTTATTGTTTTATAATCACGATATTTATTAAAAAAAAACATATTTACACAAGTATTAAAAGAATGTCAGGGCGGCCATTTTTAAGGGGTTCTATATAGGCAATTTTTAGAAAATCTAACAATTGAAAAACATTTATATGCATTCTTAAAATGACTAATAATTTGTCTCTTTACTATATCACTTTTTTTACCATGGTCGTTTTTTATGAATCAATAAAATTTTATTGAAAATATTACTTTTGCATTTCTCTTTTTTAGCAACTTACAAATATCTTAGAAACATGAAATAAAAAACAAATGATAAAAAACAAAATTATCTAGTACCCTACGGAGCCATTTTTGATATGTCTATTTGAACGTGTTTTATCAATTGTTAAAAACTCAAAATTTTAGATTTTTTTTAATAACTATAAGTCTTAAAAAAAATTAAAATATCGTAATAAAAAGCTCCGAAAAGCGCTAGATAATGTTGTTATCTATAATTTATTTTTTGTTTCCTATTTCTAAGATAATTGTAAGTTGTTAAAAATGAGAAATGCTTTAACATGAGTTTTTATTGAAAATTATTTGCGCTGACGCCTGACATCCTCTTAAGGGATTTGGAGACCGGCGAATTTTTGGTCAAAAACACCCTGTACGACTTCCAAGATTACAGCTTATTGGATCATCCGATTTAAATTTTGTAAACATATTTGGATTTTTCATAATCAAAACTGTATTTTTAATGTACTAAGAATGGACTTGAAATTAGTATCATTTAAATTTTTTTATACGCTTGATTACAGTTTAATGACCAATGCCATTTTGTCTCATTACGTGAGAGTGAGTAAAGTGGTTTAAGAATTTCTGCTGCATTTGGCACAAATTTCATATATAATACCTATCTATAACTAAACCTAAAAATTTTAGCATAGTTTTATTTTCGAGGACAGTCGTGGCATTTTAAATTGCGTCAATGTGTTTCTATAGTGTGTGTAAGCCATTTTCATCTATTTTTAGGTATGTCCTTATAAATATTCAATTGATTTTTATAAAAATTCGGAATTCTTATTAAGCTTTAATAGTACTTTTAATAATTTGTTAAATCGAATATTGTGTTCAGAATCCAATGCCTTACAAACCGGGTGTGTAGAGTGTGCATTGCACACGGGCCCAGTGCCCAAATTATATTATGGAGCCCCCTGTGAGTTCCTGTTAGGTATCTTTTCATTATTAAAAAATTTTTTATTATTTTAATCGATAATTTTTATTATTAATATTATAAAAATATATTTCGGGATATATTTCGATTGAGAAAATTCGCTTGGGAATTCTGGATTATTTTCATTGTTACCAAAAACTGATTTTAGCGTACGCACACACGCATAAGTAGCGGTGGCAATAAAATTGTATGCCGTGTATATCGAAATATTTTCTGAGAAATTGCGATTACATAAATGCACATTTTAAATTTTTTGCCTTCATATTCAGAATTTACAATAATTTTTCCAATGGGTTTTATATTATTACCGAGGTAATCAGAAAGAGAAATGTCATTTTTTTCTAACTATATATGATTTAAATAATATTGGCTATAGGTACATTTTTTCTAAAATTACACCGTGTTGAGAACCTGTGTCAATTTCAAAATTAACTTTTCTTTTTTCTACCATTAAATTTACTGTAAAGGATTCAACTCTATATATTGAGAAGTTTGATCGATTATAGGAAAAAATGTGTTGGAAAGATCATACCTAGTTAATTGTATCGTCAATATCATTGTTCGACAAAAACTTATTTTGTGTTTTATTATTTTTCTTGTCTTTCTTACCCTTTTCGCATATAGTGGAAAAATGACATTTGGAACCGCAATTATTACAGTTGTAATTCTTATAATATCTGCAGATATAAATTACATATGTGTATTTGGTAAGTACCTATATTAATATCTTTCTCTGGTAAATTTAATTCAAATTTCTTTCTCTATGGCCATATAAAGTCATTCCTACATTCATACTAAATTACCCAATTAGGAAAAAATGTGTTCATTCTTTTTGTATAATATGTACTTATACGAATATAAGTATGAATACATTTTTTTTGCATCTACCCAAATTGAAAAACCTGCGAGGTCCACACACGTCCTGTCCAATTTTTTTCAATTAAATTTACAAAATTGAATTTTAATCCAAAATGTAGGTATATAATACAAATTTGTATTAGGTACCTATTTTCATTTCTTTCTTTAGTAAATTTAATTGAAATTTATTTCTCTATGGCCATATAAATTCAATCTTACACCAATATGAATAAAATCTAACTCTAAATTTTTAATATTAGGTGATTATAATCTCCTAAATATTCAATAGCTTTCTGTAAATAATAATGTGATTCCTAATTTATCTAATGTAAATAATTTCGATTCAAATATTTTAACTAGTCTTTCGTATATTAATTTAATACAGTATAATTTAGTTTATAATCATTCTGGTCCAATACTGTACCAATTTTTTTCATATATAAATTATGTTAGTGTGTCCTCTGTAATGTATCCTCTTGTACCATTAGATCGTATGTATCATCTAACATTGTTTACTAAAATAGGTATCAGTTTTATTATTTTAACCTTTAAATTATAAAGAACAAATCTATGACTTTATACATTGTGATTAGGTACTATATATAACATAAGACCACATATTGCTTCAGTAAACTAGAATGGTATATTCAACAATTTAAATATTAATGATGCAGTTCATATTTTTTACGAAAATATTTTTAGAATTATAGATTCTTCATGTCCGAAAAAATATTTATTTACACCAAAATATCCTTTGTGGTTCAGTAAAACATTAAAGCAGTTGATATTAAGAAAAAAAATAGCACATAAAGTATATCCAACCCAATATAATTTATTATAACCAGTTCTCAAATATACGTGCTCAGTGTAAGTCGCAAAATAAATTTGATTAAAATAACTTTATCTCCAAAACTCAAAATTATATAAGAACTATTCCAAAATCATTTTGGAAATTTATTGCTAATAAGCGATCTAATTCCACTCGCCCGGAATCTATGAAATATAATAACGTTAACTACTGTGGTGGTATTGATATTTCCAATTGTTTAGCTCAATTTTTTTCTATCGTATTTGATCTACCAAACAATTGTAATGCAGTTTCCAGTATCAAAAACATTAATATGTTCTCTGTTGATTTTAATTAATGTACCTATATTAACTTTAAATGACGTATACGATGAACTCAACCGCATAAGTATTAAAATATGTCCTAGTCCAGATCCAATACCACAAGTAGGTATATTTTTTAGTGAATATAAATTCGTCCTAGCCGTTCCCTTACTACACTTATTCAATCTATCTCTTTCATCTGGTTTTTTTCCGGATAAATGGAAAATTACCTATATATAACCCATCCCTAAAGGAGGAGACAATACTCAAGTAACTAATTATCGTCCTATTTCGATAATCTCAATAATTCTAAAACTCTTCGAAAGTATTGTATCAAAAAAACTTAATCCAATATTTAAAAGCATAATTATTATATTGACGAGCAACATGGTTTTACGACCGGAAGGTCTACTACTACAAATCTTTTAGTATATTCCAATCCTATGTATAAGATGCATTTGAGGCAGGACACCAAGTGGATGTTATCTATACCGACTTTTCGAAAACTTTCGACAAATAGTTGACCACAATGTTGTTACCACCAAATTACACCACTTATGCTTACGCAATCCTTTTCATTCATGGTTAGCATCTTTTTTAACTGGTAGGAAACAATATGTTAAAATTAAAAATTTTAGTTCAAGTCAGTATAATGTAAGTTCTGGTGTCCCTCAAGGGTCTCATGTTGCTCCATTATTATTTAACATGTTCATCAATGATATTAAATTTTCCAATTCACTTTCTATACTATTATTCAAACGATTCATTACTCACCCGCGTCTATAAGAATAATGACCTAGCTATAATATTTGATGCATCTCTATCATTTAATGAGCATTATTTAAGTATTCCAAACAAAGCTTCTTTTATGCTAGGTTTTATAAATCGAAGCTGTAAAAGTTTTAATAATCCATATGCATTAAAAGCACTTCATTGCTCTCATATCCGGTCAATTTTGGACTACAATTGTAGTTAACTTTATTGTTTCGTCACCTAGTAGAATAGGTCCGATACAAACAATAGAATCAATGCAAAATCGTTTTTTGTCTTTTAACTGCGACATTCAGCGTCAACCTCACTCCTCTTACCAGCCACTATTATCTCTTTTAAACATAGAATCGTTGGAGATTCGAAGAAAAAGGTTAGATCTCTGTTTTATTTTTAAATTAGGCACCTACTTAATGGACAAATTTATTGTCCAGAATTAGGTACTTTCAAGCTTAAGCTTTTTGGTTCCTAACCATAGTACTACAGACAACTAAATACTTTTTATGTACCTACCATTCCAGTCTACCAATTATGGTCGAAATTCTACTATTAATAGAGTTATGGAATTAGTTAATATATATCATATTGACTTATTTTCATGTACAACAGAAGATATTGTCGTATACGTCAATGTAGGTTTCGGCAATATACGGCAATACAAATTAATAAAACAAATCTTAATACAAAACACTTTAATACAATAGTAAACGTACCTATATCAATATAAAACATCAATATTATATCTCGCCTTTTCGGAGGTCTCTTGCGAGTACATCCTCGCGGGCGAGACTGACTATCACAAAGAAAATTTTGGTTTTTATAATCGATATAAATTATAAAAGTGCGACATAAGCATATACAGGCGTGCGTATATGCACATTATATACTAAATAACATAGGTATATATATACAGGCCGAATACACAACAGTTCATTACGTTTGAAAAAAAATATGACCTCATATTTCATGTTATATGGGTCATTAACATATTATTTGAGGAGGAAAAAAAACAATTATTAGTTTAATATTTAAGTTATACAGAATGTTAAGGGAATGATTTTGAATAAAAAAAAAAATCACTACGATATACAATGAGGGTTTTATTAAGTGTTTGTATTCGCTAAGCTGTTATTAATAGGTATTCAAAAATGCATAAAAATAATCCATTAGAATAGAAATTAATAATCCTAAAAATATAATACCTATATGTAACTATAAAAAAAAACCCCCCGTTATAGAATAGAACCCATAAATAAATATATACCTATTATATAAAAATTACACCAATAATTATTCTTATACAATATACAATATAGTTATCAAAATACATAATTTAATTTGTTACAATATACATATTCAATGATTTCACATAATATAATAACATATTCTATTTTATAAAATTAATTTTTAAAGATTTTTGTAAAACAAAATTTAATAAATATTTTGTATTTAAATATATAAATAAAATCTATTCTTAGTTTTCCTGACAATATATTGATGGGGGGAAAAAAAACATATGATTTTATACATAGTGAGGAATGGAAAATTCGGAGAATAGATCTCTTCTAATCTAATTAAAATTTTTCTCTAGTCTTTGTAATGCTTCCTGAAAATTATTATCAAAATAACAAATATCGTCTAAATAGGTTATCATTGTTCTATATAAATAATCGCTAAATAAATTATTTATTATTCGTTGAAAAATTGGTTGTGAATTTTTAAAACCTATTGTAACATTCTTTTAAAATTATATAAACCGAAGTCTGTTATAAATCCTGTTTTATCCTGGTCTTCTCGTTTTATTAGTTTTAATTTTAATTTTTTATATCTTCGTTTTGAAATTTAACGCTTATATTATCTAATTTTGCAATATTATTGTTACTTGTATTTTTTAAAACTACGGGTTTTGAAATAATTTTTTCTCACGGTAGACAAAATATTTGTATTTTTATTTGTGAATTTTGAAAAATAAAGTTTAGTCATTGTTGAAATACTATATCCCAATCTTTTTTATCCAAACCGCAGCATA
>JAIPRL010011602.1:0-13277 GCA_025469235.1 Pemphigus obesinymphae
GAGTTACTAGAGAGGATAAAATAAGGAATGAGTATATCAGAGGTAGTATAGGGGTAGCTTCGATAGTAGACAAAATGAGAGAGAATAGATTAAGATGGCTCGGGCATGTATTAAGGAGGGAAGAGACAGAGGCAGTAAGATTAGTAAGGGAAATGCATGTTGTTGGTAAAAGGGGGAGGGGAAGACCAAAAAAGAGATGGGGGGATGTAATAGCGAGTGATATGAGGAAGGTGAGAGTAAGTGAAGAAGATGCGGGAGATAAAGTTAAGTGGAAGTGTAGGACCAAGGTGGCCGACCCCAAATAGTTGGGAGAGAAGGCGAAGGAGAAGAAGAAGAAGAAGAAGACTAAAGATTTTTTGGCTCTTATAGCCATACCTTTGTGGTCTTGTCTAAAATGTTATACATTATTACTCTTTTCGTGTTTTATTTAGTATAACATTATTTGTTTAGGTAGGTATAGGTAGCGGTTGGCCGGTTTGTACTACATATTATATACCGTGAATACCGCCCGACATAATTATTGTTTATTATTTATTTATATTTGCTGAAGAGCCAAAGTGCTAATTTTATATTATTTTATGTACCAATTTCTTTCTTTTTTTTGTATATTTTTTATGTTGCTGTGAATTTTCCCTCTATTGCTATATCTATATTAAATTTTGTATCAGAAATACATAAAACTATAAGTTAGTAATTTAATTTTAGTATATAAGCACACACGATACATAATATATACATACATATACACAAAAACAAAAAACTGATCGGTGAATAAAATTTAATCGCCACACATCCGATTTTTAAGAGGTTGTGTAAGGCAAATTTTATTAAATTTTAAGAAAAACGATAATAAAACAAATTAAAAATATTTAAAAAGTAATTTAATAATAGACCTGTGTCAGTAACATTTTTAATTGTCGTGTAATCATAATATTTATTAAAAAACATATTTAATCATTTTTCATTTTTATCAACTTGAGAAAATTGTAGAAAGAAAATAAAAAATAAATCATAAAGAATACAAATATCTAACGTCTGATGTAGCCGATTTTTGATATGTAAATTTTTACACATAAACTGTTAAAAACATTTTAAAAAAGCTCACAAAACGTGTAAAAATGCATATATTAAAAATTGGCTCCATCAGTTGCCAGATAATGTTGTTAGGTATGATTTGTATTTTGTTTCGAATTTCCAACTTGTTTGTAAGTTGATAAAAATGAAAAATTCTAATGAAAGTTTTTCATTGAATAGTTGGTTGTGTGGCGTCCTTTTAAGCACGTCAAGAAATATGGGTGCAGATCGGGTTTCACAAACTATTATTGTTTGTACCCGGGCACAACAACCATAATTCGTTTCATTGTAAATTGTTGTTTTATATTAAATTGTTACTTAAATTAAATTACATAATTTATAGGTAGGTAGGTAGTATGATCGGTATAATGAGTTTTTGATATATTTATCGGTAGGTACGGAAACAGGAAATTTCATAATATGGTATTTAAGTAAGACAATACAGTTCGATATATAATTAATGTACATACATAACAGCTGTTGTCTAGTCTGACGACTAGTAAACACCTAAAATTCATCAGTTATTTACCAAATAAATATCCAAATTTGATACCACAATAGTCTATTATTTATATTTATATTTTTAAATTTATTTCTATCAAGAAATCTGAAAAAAAAACTAGTTATAAAACTACACATGTATAGTATTAACGAATTTAGCTTAAATATTCGAAATTTAAAAAAAATAGATTCTTGAATACACCAATTATATTGGAGAAAATCGTATTAAGATATTATAATTCAAGTTTTATAATAGATACACATAAAATATAGTATTACATTATAATATATCATAATTATTATAAACATATACAATAGTGATGAACAACTATATAATATGTATCTAAGATAACTTTTGTTGTATATTTTCACAAGTCGCTTATCAGAATACAGTTCAGCGCTTTCAAAGTTTGTTTTAAAAATAGATTAAATGTAAAGAAAACTAAATTATTAAAAATATTAGTACATATAGTAAACCTTTTAAAATACAAGCCATCGTTATCTCTTACCCATCATTAAAACACCGAAACACTCGGATAATAATTTATACGATTAGAAAAAATAGGTGGGTGTATGATAATACAAATTGTTAAATACATGCTTACTTTATTTTGTCGTATTATCACGAGATAATAGATATGTATTATATAATATATTTTTAGATATTTGTTGACAAGATATATAGATTGAGCTACTGAGTTTATTAGTTAAATTTAATATTACAGTCAACAAAAAAATATTCGTATGGTTTGCTAATATGAATGATTAATTTCATTTCAATGTTAACCCTGCTATATGATAAAAAAAACATATTCAACCTCACTTAACACTAGCTATGATGATTGTTGATAATGGTAACATAAGTGCAAAAAAAGAGTGGTGGTGTTCTGATCAACGAATCAGGAAAATCACGAGGTATTAGTTCAATTAATTGGATTTTCATGATGAATTTTGTTAGTATTTTTGTCGAAATTCAATACTAAGATTAATATGGTATCACCACTATTTTATTATTATTAAAATATTTTCCAAGGCTTGAAACCCGAATGATTTTTTGAGTCGTTTTGGGTCTCGGGTCTTCGTTATATGTACGTTTTCAAACACTAATAATGAACATATAAGTGGGTATTCGGTTTTTCCTAACCGTTTTATTTATGTTAATATTGATTAATATCAATATACCTAATGATCGAGCATCCACTTTAAGAATTGTATAAACACTTAATTGTTACATTTAGTTTTCTTGAACAATGTGTCTGTGTAAATAATTATAACAGACTTAGAAATTGAAATAGATATAATGATGAATTAGTTAAATAATATAAACAGGTATTTGTAATAAGTTTTTATCACAGTAAAAAAAACCTTGTAAAAGATATGAGTTTATGACACTTATCGATTTCCAAAAAATATGTTATTTTCCCAAATTCATTACATCCAATAATGAAATGTTTTGTTTATTTAAAAATTTAAAAATGTATAAGAGTTTCAGAAAGACTAAAATTGTATTTAGGTTTAAAAAATAATCATTATGTAGCTTATAAGTATTACAGATGTTTGAATTTTAAAGGTATTTAAGGGGTATTATAGGTGCAGAATTTTCGGATTTCGGATATTAGACCTTGGTAATTTTTTTTTATGTAGTTGTGTTTTGAGGTATAGAGTTAAATGTTTCACCATTTAAAAATTGTAAATTTAACCATAACTACAAATGTATTGTTGACAAATAAGGCTATTATGATGGAAAGAGTAAAATAATGTCTATTTGGCTACAAGATATCAAGGTAAAAAAGGTAATCTAGTATCGTAAAATATCGCAGAAATATCTATGTTTGTTTCATTAGACAATCTATATCTGATAAGCCTTTGATATTTTCGTTTTTTTCTTTGATGACATTTAAATTTTCTGTCGGAGTTCAAACATTTGTGATGGCGTTAAACTACAAGAGGGCCATCGTGCACTGCTGTAGTAAAAAAAAAGTTGAATGTTGGCCTCCCATGTTTTCACACAGTATTTAAAAAAACCTGTCTTCCAATAGACGATGTTTTATACAATTGATTGCATTGACTATACATTCTATGATCTCATACAGCGTGATGCTTCTTTTAAAGTCACTCCGGATTCCCAGGATGCCACGACTCATAGTTTGGGAATCACTGCTGTAGGTGGTATATACCATTTAGTTATGAAAGTATTTGTTCTCAAAAAAAACATGGTTATAATATGGTTTATTCCAGTTAATTTATGTGTAAAGCTCTGGGCAGTTTAATTATTTTAGAAATTACAGTATTTGGTAAGCGATTATTATACGTATGACCTATATATTATATACATGTAGATGCACTTTAATTTCAGTTATACTCGTATTATTATACAACACTTGTTAGTTACTTGATACATTACATTTTTCTCTATTTAGTATGTTTATATACAAGGAAATCGGTGTAACGTGAGGTAATATTACTTCATGTATATTATTATATACACAATTTACGAGTCCCCAGGGCCTAAATGTACCTTATATAATTCCATCTGTATTATATAACTATTTCTTCTATGGTAAAATTACTTTACAAAATGAATAATGCGTATAAAAAACGGTGTATGCAGTCACTCAGTAATCGTTTGAATGGTGCAGCGACGTAGCGTATATATTCGCGTGCGAGAATCGAGGGATGTATAGGCACGGGAACATAACGCCGGTGGTAGGTGATTAAACAGCGTGGCTATAACAGGAAGACCGTAAATTATTAACACATTTGAACTAGGTGCATTTTCTGTTGAATATTTTCTCCAAGCATATTATATAAAAACCGATATAATATATCTAAGCTTTACATATTGACTAAAATATATGTATGAATCGTGATATTTTAGTCATTAAAAGTTTTGAAAGACATATTTTTAAACTAAATAAAAAATAAATACAATTTAATCTTTGATTTAACAAGAAAAAACCAATTTTGTATATTTCTTTGAAAATATTCAAGTAGTTAAGATCAAAAAATGAATATTGGGGGGGGGGGGGTGAGAATATACAGATAGTCAAAATACGAGACATCTGTCACATTTTCTAGGTAATATTTAACCATAGTATTGGTTCGTGTTAAGATGCACAAGTCTACGTGTACTGCTTAAAATTTCAGTGAATTAATTTTTTATAATATAAACTACTAAATTATTATTGTTTATTTATCGATGTTTTTGTAATGTTTGATGCCCGTATGCATATTTAGTGTATATGATATCATGCATCGCATCACTATTTCTTCAATTATTCTGCACACTTGACGTACGCGAAATTATGTTTTAGCCTCTCTCTCACTAAAACTACTGTACCAATACGATTAATAAAATTCGCAAAAAAACGAATTTGTTTCATTTTTCGAACTATTCTGTGACAAACGTTTGTTGTTATGTGCAGTCACAATTCATGGTCCATCTATTTTATTTCAGATGTTATCATTTATGTTGTCATGGAAATATTGGGGTAATAATGCGTTTTCACGGAAATACTCGTACTCAAACAATAAAATAGTATCGAGTTGGAAAATAATCAAGAAGACGAAAACTCCCCAATGAATAAAGAGGGCAAAATAGCTCGTCTATATGCTGGGTGTGTATGAATACAATAGTTATCAAATTAATTGAAAAAAGTCATTATATATGGAATATTTGGAATATTTAATGAAGCTATATATATATATATACGATATACATATATAAAGTTATCCTTGGAAGAGTAAATACACTGTAGTAGGATGGAATTATACTAGACTAGAAGTGATTAAGTGCTAAATTAATTACTCGAATTAAAATGCATTTTTAGACGTTGGTTGTAGTTGCCAAATAATGATGTCAACATAAAAAGCGATTACCATGATGAACCTTAAAGAGGGACATAATATTAATAGGAATACATTTATGAAGGCGTAGCTTGTATATGGGAATCTCCGACCTTAGGCGAATTAAATGACCATGGGTTGACGAGGCGATTAAAAGACGATAGTCATACAAATGAAATCATGTACTAAAAACAGGGCTTGGAAAAAACCACATTTATAATGCGTTTACGTTTATATTTATTGGAAATGATACTCGAACGCTACATGTTTGTGTTAAATACAACGTGAACGATATTCATATTTTCAAGGAATTTGAAAGCTTTTTAGGCAGTTAAATCTAAATTAAAATACATTTATTTTTTTCTATAAGCTCAATTAGATTTGAATATTATTATAAAAATATATTACTAAAAAGTCCAAATCCGTGAGCCTGCCATAAAATGAAAACAAACGATAGATTCTATGAAGAAAAATTTATATTTTGTAATAACTAATTAAATGATCAGCCAAATGAAAGTGTTTATTTGTTTAAAATGTTCTTTTTAAAAAAATTTATACTTGAATGAATTCAATTTTTAAGTTAGCGTTCCGAACATTAATTGAGGACACATTCAAAAGTTAGTGGACCTATGACAAGTACTCTTAAACACCGGTAGCTCATTTTATATATGTCATACGATTCCTTGACGCCAATAATACCCTGTTATAATTTATTAAAAACACAAATGTAAGATAATATAAAATTTATAATTTTGATATTCACTGTTTATTTCAACTCTTTGTCATTATACATCCAATCATGTGTATTAAAACTGATATATTATAAAATAAATAAGTAACATATATTGCTATTTTTCACAATACGTGTTTTCTGTGAGTGTGCAGTGTGCTTGTCTGATAATTTATGACCCGAGGCTCAGTTAATTTTGAATTCTCGATGATAATACCGATATGGATTATCAATTTATGGGCATAATAAACACCGAATCTGTAAAATAACGAACGTGTACAATAATTTATATTATCAGCCAGTTATTCATCGAATATATTTCAATTCCATATAAACGGTACGGAATAAATTAATTTGATGAAGTAATGCTGTTTTGACACTGAAAAACGATTAATCATTTATTTTTGTTATCTTTCAAATAACAATTTCTGTTATTTAAAGAATACATTTGATTGACCTAAGTAAATAAATGTATGCACTTATTATCATGTATTGTTAAGAAATTATGATATGAAATCCAAATTGCAACATAAACTAAGTATCAAAAAAAATATTATAGTTAGACGTGTAATATTATAATCTCTTGAATATATAGAAAAATGTTATTATTATACTTCATTATGGATGGTAAATATAATATTATAATAAATGGTATGATAGGAAATAAGACTATAAATAAACAGTTAAAAAAAAATTCCAACTAATTATAAAATCTATACAAAAAAAAAAACTATTCTATATTTTATACTCTGTAACAATTGAGAATTGGCCTAGTATAATTGTGTATTATTTTTTTTATAAGTAGGTCAGAATGTGCTTCAAAAACGATCAATAATTAGCTTCCATTATTATGACCCATACGTCATATCAATAAATATTGTTCTAGTATCGAATTAATGATTAATAAAAATGAAATATGATAGTTAAATGAAAGGTTATATTTCATAGTTTAAATTTTATACGCTAAATATATTCCGAAATTAATGGCGAAATGAGTAAATACTTTTTGTACAAAATGATATTGTTTTAGAAAATAAACAGTTTATATGTTATAGACAATATAAAAACCGGTAAGAAATCATTTTTGTATTGAAAAAATAAAAAATAAATAAAATAATAAAAATAAATGGGTCCAATTGAGAGTAGAAGCACGTCGCTTATCACACAGAAAATTTTTGGTGAATGTATTGCATTTGAAAGCAACGAATAATCATTAATAATTATTCCTTTCAATATAATCAAAAATTAAGTGTGTATTTACTGTATAAACTAACGTATCAATGAATATTATTAAGTAGGTACGACCATACTAATTCGCTTCCATTATTTTTTGTATTTTCCATAATTAATATTACTTTTGAACAATGAAATACATTAAAAATCGGCATGTTCAGTGTATAATTATTATATGTACATTTATTTAATAATACATATAGAAATGCATTGCAGGCAGCTGTTGCAGTATATTATTTAATTACTGTTACATTCTCTGGTTGTTATTATTTATTGAAGTACATATAAGGTACATATTATTTAATGCATTAATTTATTTTAACAAAAACCATTGTCGATTCACATGGTATAAAAAGTGCGAGAAAAAACATATTACAAAAATCATTTAAAAAGTAACACAGACACATTTTTGTGTTATCACAATATTTTGTAAAAGATAACATAATAATATATCAGTGTCATCACTTATACACATTATTACACCTTCCCCTTTTAAATTAAAAATACATAATAGTTTATAATGATTTATAAAATATAAAATATAATAATTATGAAATACAAAAGAATAATTATCATTGAAACATAACATACAAAATAATAATTAACATAAAATACAAAATAATACAATTTCAATACATTATATAATATTTTTGATACAATTTCAATACTAATTTTTTCAAGTTAAAATTTACAAGTTTATTTATTTATGATTTAAAACAAAATATGGCTGTGAAAATTATTAATTTTACCGGTGCAGAATTACAATGGGATATGCGCTTGAACTTAAAAAAATAATAATAATACGTAATAGACGTTATTGTAAAAAAATTATTTCCCTCGATCCGCTGAGAATCTGAATTAATTCTTAACAGTCAATTATTTGAATTTAGTTAAAGTAATCTACGACTTACGTCATGTTACATTTTTTTCAGGTCTTAAAATCTATTTTACCAATTATTTAGCTTTAAATATATTAAAGCCTAAAATTTTGTCGAACAATTTAAATGGTTATAAAAAAAAATGTTTGAAAAAGTATTTTTAAGTTTTTTTAAAATTTAATTAGAGTAATGTATACTTATTCTTGAACAAAAACATCAAGTCTCAAAAACCTTGAAATCTAAAATGTCTATAAATAGCCAAAAATTGCAAACAAATTAGTAAGTATATAAAGATCGGAGGATCTGTTTAACAATTTATTGACAATGAAAAAAATTAAGAATAAAAATAAATATTATTGTAAAACTGCTCCTTTAACAGTGCTCAGAATCTAAAATGTCGTTTTAGCAGAAAATATAATGTTTCTCAAATATTAAAATTAAAATTAAATATATTTTTAATTAATAGGTATAAATATATAATACTAGCTATACCTATTGTATTTTGTTTTGTTTTATAATAATTTATAATATTCCAATAACATATTCGTAAATATTTTTTTTTAATCAACCAAAAAATGCAAATTGAAATGGAAATAGCCAACAGGTAACATAATAATACATAATCATTAATCTTATTATAGTTGTAACGAACTAATGATTGGACCTTAATAAAAAATGATTTTAGTGTTCAGACTTGAATGTGTATAATTATTAGTTTAAATTTGAAAACAAATATACATTTTTGCATTCAAAAGATGATTTTTAACGAAGTTCACTATAAAAATATGATATAATAATACAAATAATTAATAAGTAAATAAAAACAGTTAAACAAGATAACTATACGTATTATTATTTTGTTATTTTCTACAACTTTTATAAAATATTTCGTTTATAAAATGTAGTATAAGATAGTGTATCTTTATATTTAAGAGGATGATACACATCCGATTTTTAAGGGGTTCTGTGTAGGTAACTTTTATGAAATTTTAAGAAAAATAAAATCCAGTTAAATATAAATGCTTCAATATATAATTTAAACATTTTCTTGTGCCTATATCATGTTGGGGGTGTACTAGTAATCTACGAGTAACCCGTAAGCTAAAAGTGTCTTTATTCAAAAATAGGTAATAAATACAAATGTGTCATTAGGTCGCACAGCGACGTACAATTATGCCGTCCAAGAGTAGTCTCTTTGCACGAGAATCATGTAAAGGAGCGTGCCTTGGTGCAAGTTGATGGGGACTTGTCCTACGGAGGCCCCACCGGAGACACATTTATGTCCCGGTTCCCTATCGGCAGAGACACACTTATGTCCTGCGCCCAGCCTATTCCCAAAGAGAGATTGAACGGTGAGGTTCAGGTGGACGTCAGGACGATGTTGGGTGTTGATAGGAGACCGGGGCGTCAGTAATCGGTGGTCCGTCGGCAGTGACTGAGCTGCTTGGCCGGTTGATGGTAGGTGGCTGAATAGGCCGCACGTTCGCCGGTACTGCTGCTTGGCTTGTTGACGGTAGTGGGTCGGTTCCCCGGTGTCGCTGCTTGGTTTGTTGGCGGCAGTGGGCTGGGTTATCGGTAGTGCTGCTTGGCTTGTTGACGGTAGTTGGCTGGTTTGCTGATGGTGTTGATCGGCGTTGCCACGAGGTTGAATCGGTTGATAGGTGGTCCGGTGATAGCTTTCTTCCTATTGTCCTTGTATTGTGTACTAGGACAGTGGAAGAAAGCTGAGTGACCGGTGTTGCTTAGCTTAGCTTAGAATAATGATAACTGCTTCAAGCTTACGCTTCTTACAGTGAAGTGGAATATATCAGGAGTTTAATCGGAGGTGGAAGAGGTTAAGGAGAAGATCTTAGAATTTTATCGGACGGTTGGAGCGTCTACCATTGAGGAGGCCGTTTCTTTTGGATATGTTTTGGATATGGATGTAGTGGGAGGATTTGATATTTTCTTTGAGTTTGGTGGTGTGTTTTACTATTAGGTCGGAGATTGATGGCATGTTTGTAGAGGTACGGATTGTTTGATTACTGACGAATTGCGGGAGGTTGGTGATTTTTCTGAGCGTGACCGCTTGGTATGTTTCGAGTGCTTCGATGTTTGATTGTGAAATGTTGGCTCCCCACGCTTGGCAAGCATATGTTAAGATATGCAGGAGGTATATTTGGTAAATTAACAGTTTTGTTCGGATTGAGAGGGGGCTTTTTGGGCATAACATTGGATAGAGGAGAAAACGGGCTGATTTTGCTCTGTTTATAGATGTAGTGATATGCTTTGAAAAGTTGAGATTGACATCTATATGGATACCTAAGTATTTAATTGTTTTCGACCAGTTGATGATTGTATTTTGAATTCGGATTTTCGGGGCGTTATATAGACATTTGTTGGAGAAAAGAATCGCTGTTGTTTTTAGAGGATTTATTTGCATTATCCACTGGTCGTACCAGGGTTGGGCTTTAGTTATCTGCTTTTGGAGCTCTCTGATGGCAGCTTTATTGGTTGAGCTAGTTGAGTAGAACAGGGTGTCATCCGCAAATAAGGCGACGTTTGTGTTAGGGGAGAGGGGAAGGTCATTAGTATATAGAGCGAAGAGATGTGGGGACAGACAGGATCCTTGAGGGACGCCTGATTCGATGTGTTTTCTTGAGGATTCTGTATCATTGATTTTGATGAAGAACGATCTTTGAGATAAGAAGGATTTAATGGTGTTTGTTAGTTGCGATGGGATGCCTAATGCGATTAATTTGAATATGAGGCCCGTATGCCATACCTTGTCGAACGCCTTTTCGATGTCGAGAAGGATGGCAGCGGTTTTCTTGCTGAGGTTTTTTGCATTGATTATGGAGTCGAGAACGTTGACTAACTGAAGGGTTGTACTATGGCCTTGTCTGAAACCGTATTGTTCGGGTCGGATTTTGCTCATAGAATGAACTTTTAGTCTGGTTAGTAGCAGACGTTCGAATACCTTGCTCAGGGTATTGAGAAGGGAGATTGGCCGATGGTTTGCGGGAGATAATGGGTCTTTCCCTGGTTTCGGGAGCATGATTACCGCTGCTGTTTTCCAGCACGTGGGGAAATATTCAAAGCGAACGCAGCCATTGAATATTCGGCAAATGTAGAGGATAAGATTTTTACTGCAGTGTTTGAGGGCAGTATTTGACAGTTTGTCAGGGCCGGGGGCACATTTGTTTGGTAGAAGCCGGATTAAGTTGGAGACTTCGCTTGAGGAGAAAAATATTTCCTTTGTATGTTGGTTAGAGTTATTGTGTCTGCGTACGGTGTCCTGGATGAATTCGTCTTGGGGTTGGGTCGAGATGGGAATTTGAAATTGCGACTCCATTGAGGATGCGAAGATTTCGGCTTTAATGGCCGGGTCATGGTGTAAGGAGCCATCGTTAGATTTTAAGGGGTAAGAAGAGGTTGGCTTATTGAGAAGGCGTTTATTGATTTTGCAGAACGACGATCTTCCGTCTGCGCGGGATTTGAGAGAGCAGAGTTTGCGATGCCATTTGTCATCTCGGTGGGAAGAGAGCAACTCGCGGACAAAATGTGTTTGTTTGTTAAGAAGAGTTTTGATTTGGGGGTCTCTGGTCCTTTGGTAGCGCGTTCTTAGTCAACGTTTATAGGTTATTTCCCTTCTGATAAACAGTGGAAGATCATGTCTGGGAGTTGCTGGATTTATAACAGAGGTGCATTTTTTAACTGTAGAAGAAAGGAAGTTGGTGAGGTAGGTAATTGATGAGTCTATGTGTTGCTGAGTAGATATTTTGGGAGGGATTAGTTTTGAAGTGGAACACATTTCTTTAAAAAGTTTCCAGTCGGTTGTGTGCAGTGGTTTGTTCGGGGTAACAAGAGACGAGTGTAAGCTGAGAGTTAGGACTATGGGGGTGTGGTCTGATGAAAGGTCTGCGGGAAAGTTTTCTATGTGATGCATTATTAGGTTGGATTTGATTAGAGCTATGTCCAGTACGTCTGGTCGGTGGTTGACATTACCTGGGTAGTGGGTTGGAGAAGTGGGAGCTGAGACAATGGTGTCCAGACGCCCATCTAGAAAGTCGGCAAGAATCCGACCTGAGGCGTTTGTTGTGTGACTATTCCACATGGAGTGTTTGCAGTTCAGGTCGCCTGCTATGATTGTATCGGCAGAAGTGTTGAGAAGAGAGACAAGGTCGGCTGTTTGAAGTGTTGTGTTGGGACTTTTGTAAACCGCAGCAAAACGGATTTCAGAGTTGCCCAGTCTGACGTGTACAGAGGTGTTGGTGAATGAAGTAGTGGATATTGAAACTGAATGGTGGAGAAGACGTCTGTTTATAAGTATGGCTGTACCACCAGAAGGGGCGTAACCAGGGACTTGCGGCTTATTAGTGCAGTATGTAAAATAGTTTGGTAGGTTGAATGACCTGGTGCTGGTTAGCATGGTCTCATTTAACAGAAGGATGTCGATACGGTGGTCGAGAACGAATTGAGCAAGTTCAGGGCGTTTCCGAGTAACGCCCTGACAGTTCCAAAATAAAATTTTTACATTATACATTATGAGTTAATAATAGAGGGAGGATGTTTAGAATAATGAGGAGCGCATCTTTGACTTTGGTCTTGCCGCTGGTTACTCCGGATATGAGGTCTGTGAGCTGAGTGACTATTGCAGGAATGTTGCTAGGAGTAGAGTCTTGAGTACTTGATTGAGCGACGACGGAAGCATATGATTGGTGAAGAGAATTGTTTGGTACGGAAGGAACGGTTACTGCTTGATTGGCGAATGATTTAGGGAAATCCTTGGGTGTATTATTAAATGAGTTAGGTCTTTGGGGACGTCTTTTTTCTCTTTCGGCAATGATAGCAGGACATTTGGAATAATTGGCAGTATGGGTGCCACTACAATTTACACATTTGGGGACTTCTTCTCGTAGTTTGGGGCATTCTTTGGCCAAGTGAGGACCAGCGCATTTCACGCATCTAGGAGCATGGTTACAGTAGGTACTTGAATGACCGAATCGTTGGCAAGAGAAACATTGGTTTGGCTT
>JAIPRL010011603.1:0-13276 GCA_025469235.1 Pemphigus obesinymphae
TGAAGCGTACAATAAATGTATTTATTGTAACTGGATACGCCACTTAGCGGGCACCCAATCACAGCAACTTATTCACGATTCTATTATTCTAAGCCCGAGTGCACAATCTGGTTTCATTTAATCTGTGGTCATATCACGGAGCTTGCAGTGTTGACCTTACCGACAATTATTATTCGTCATATTATATACCTACGCGATTCGCACGCAATGTGCCATAAAATTATATGCCTATAATACAATATAATATTATACAGTCGTCTATTCGCTACATGAGTTTTCGTTTACATTGGATGTCTAACTACGTTATTTCATATTGGCGGTATAACCATCAACCTAAATAATATAATTTTGGAAAAAAAAGCGTTCAGCGGCATCGGCGACGGCAGCCCGCCGACGAGCGCAATACCGTGAAAATCATCGATCGCATCGCGCGTACCGATGATGCGTATTGCAATATGCATTTGGCACCTGAACTCGTGTTTTTTGACGAAAAAATAAATAATCGTAATTTTTACTCGAAAATTCCGCCGTGAAATCATCTATTAGAACATATCATATACGCGTGAATAAAACAAATTCACTTTTTGACTTTTGGTATATGTCCCATCGATACCACTGTTCGCACTATTAATCTTTAAGTAACCTGCATCTCGATTTATCATTATATCTACTGATAAACTTATATAAATATAATAATAAAAATGATTAATAATTATAACTTATATAACTTATATAAATATTTCAAGTGGCGGCTCGTGGGGTTCACATGTGGTAGGATATAAATATTTTACTCCTTTCCTATTACCCCATCATCATAACTTACCATTCCTAATTCCTATTTTTAATTCCTCAAAATTACCTTAAATCACTGGTGATATAATATACAAATTTAAATATTTAAATGCATTATTATATAGGTACACTTAACACTATAATATACACATTACACACATAATTATTATTAATTTATTGCTTTTAATTAATTAAGAAATATACACGCACCGAAAAGATGAATTTTAAGTAAGTGTCAAGTCGATATTAAAATATAATATAATAAAATATAATTTCAGGGGCGTCATTTGGGGGAGAGAGCAAGATGTGCAACGGTAACACTACTAATTTAAAAAAGTGGCCTGCCAATACTTCAACGAGCCGACAAAAAAAGTTAGTTTTTTCTTTTCTTTTGCTTAACTACGATTTAAAGAAGTATTTTCTTATTTTCGTATTTTCGTAGCATATAGTTAGAAAATAACTCGATGACCTTTTTTTCTGCTTATTTACGTTTTTTAAGAAGTATTTTCGTAGCTTTGGAATGAAAAATTGACTACATATGTTAAAATTTGCCTGCCTAAAAGCTCGCATACCCGGAAAAAAACTGAAATAACGCCACTGTATACTATAAAAAGTATAATATAATATATACTGATAAAATATTGTTTATTGTACAATGTGTATTATTACGGATAACAACGAAGACGACGATAAGACCAGACGTCAATAAAAATAACTCGGGCACAATTCGTTTGTGCTCCGGAACACCGTGTAATTCGTGCTGACAAGTGGAGACAATTATTGAATTTTATACGGTGATTCGGGGCACAGCGGAGTTGTGCCCTCCGTTACGTCGCACGGTGCCCTTAGTCTATAGTATCGTATATATCTATATGAATATTAATAATCATATATTATACGGTTGATCGCTTGGAACTTTGCATGTTTTTCGATAGTTGTCAATTATATCGACTATATTTTTGACGAAATATTATATTTTTTATTTACTTAATTCAAGTTGTTGGTAAATATTTTTTTTTTATTCAATAATTTGAGTGGGGGCGACAAGTCTCTTAGCACGAGCCTGAATTTATTGTATTTGTATTATTTTGATATGTACCTATAAATATAAATGTTACGTGTGTATGGTACCTACTCGTATTTAAAAATGTAACTAATAAGTACAATACATTTAAAGTATAATACACTATATATTTTTAAATAAATAGGTAAATAAAAAAAAATAATTACATTTTTTATAGAATAAAAAATATATTGCCCCGTAGCGTACCTATTATTCAGCAACGCTCAAGAAGGCTAATGGACTAATTATTTTTTTAATCATCTATGAATAAATCGCACAGAGTGCGGCTTATCACTAACGTACAATGTTATCTGAATTAACTTTTTATACCGCATCTTATTAGAACGTTTAAGGCTCGCCGTTTTGAATTTATGTTGAAATCGACATTTTTACAACGTATACCCCATGCGTTTTTGGAATTTGGAACCTAAAGTAGAACACGGTTCCGTATGCTCATTATTTGACAATACTATTTTTTTTATAAATATTTTACGATACGATTCCATATGGTGTTACCACGATGAAATAGCTACTGGACAAATGCACCAATATTTTTTTTATTAGAAAGTTAATAATACGACAACGATAAGAGTCTATAATGTACTAAGTACATCTTTCAGTCACATCTATATTTGTTTCGCTCACTCGGACAGTTAAACTCGAAAATATCCCCCGATTCGCTACGAAAAACGTAAGTAACAGGCTAAATCAAATATAATTTAGGTGTACATTTTGAATCGTGTCGATTTTTGAATAAACAATGGACATACGGAATCGTATTCCCACAATCAAAATAAATACTTACGGAATTATTTTCATTTCTTTTTTTAGTTTTTAAAAGATGTAATAAAAAAAAATATGCCAACATATTAAACTATGGAAGTTGTTCATCGTGTACCAGGTAACTTTCAGTTTTGAAAGAAAAAATCAATCATTATATTTGAAAAACGATTTCCAACAAAATTCGGTACAATGTTATTTACCAATTTATTGCAGTAAAAATATAAAATGACTATAAAACTAAAATATATTTTCTACTCGAAAAACAGTATAATTCCAAAATCGTTTAAAATATACCATTATCTAGTCAAAAGTTAAAAAAAAATCTATAGTGATTATTTATAAGTTTAGGTGCAAATTTAGAGTTTCCGGTGTTATTATTTTCAGCATTATAAAAATTTTCAGCTATTTCGATAGTTTTTCTTTCTGCTTAAGAAAACAACTGGAAAAAGCAAAAAATGATCTTTGCAAAAGTACTAAGATTAATATGCTATTGCTTTTTTTTTTCCTACTCGAATTCTTCTACCGTAAAAATTGTTAAAAAATAGTTGTTAAATTATTTAATAGTGATAGACAGTGAAAAGTACTATATATGGAAAGAAATCTGCAGAGGACATTTTAAATTCATACGATACGTGACGTCTTTGATGAGAATAATAAAGTTTAAAAATTAATTTCAAAGATACAGAAAATATAAATTGCACCAGTCATGAACTTCGCAAAAGCCTAATCTAGAGGGATGATTTGTTCAACTAGTTTATTTTTCAATTACGGAGAATCATGGTAAAAAGTTGGCTAGATACATGAATTTCCATTTCTCAAGTCGCACGTTTCACCCAAACGTGTATACTTAAAAATTCTACAGTTAAGTACGAAAATTTTAAAACCATTAGATCCCGCACGAATCAAAGTGACGAATACGTATTTTCCAGGCTCAGTTCCATATGTCTGGAACGACATTGGTGACATGCCCAGCCGGATAGATGCCGACATAATAAATTAGACCGATTGATGATACGTGTATTTGTGGTATATCGTTTAAATTTGTGTCAAATCGCACAACGCGCGGTATATTGTGTATATATATACTAGGAAATATAATAAAATATGAGAAAAACTGTCGCAATAATTGCGTATAATTTTAAACAATTCTTTTTTTCTTTTTTTTTTTTTTTTGTACGTCTGCGCATACGTGCAACTCGGCCGATGCGATTGATGATCACATTTGATGGACACGTGGTTTCATCATCTCGTTGCATATTGAATTTCAAAGAGAATATATATATATATATATAGAAAAAAAAATTGTAAGTACTCGATATTATATCAGCTAGTTCCGTATAATCGCCGGAGGAACTCGTTTTGTTATGGCGACGAAAAAAAAAAAAAACGAAACAATTATATCAAATATAATAATAAACGACGATTCTCTCATCGTATAATAATTGACATCAGTTTATTTCACGCGCAATATTTAAACGTCTCCGGCGTAATTAATTCGTATCTATTTCTCTCTTTCTTTCTAGTTTCTCGAAAACCTTTTGGGAAACGCACGCACAGTGGGCGGCATGAGAAAATTAATATCGTCACTCCGTCGTCGTCTTCACCACATATAATAATATTTATGCTGTAATTATTACATCTATTAAACCGTTTTTATTATCGTTATTAATTTATTATTTAACACACGTGCATCGTACGACTGGTAATACATAATGTAAATAATTATAACACAATATAATATTATGATAGTGCGAGGTAACGACTATACAAAATGAAGTTGTGTAGGTGTGTGTATATTGTGTACTTACTCAATTTTTGTAATGCAAGAAAAAATACCGATTCAGCTGCACAACAATTAATACGTTCAAATCGGTGAGGTAATTGGAGTATATTTCATTCGGGACGGATACGAACGAACACTTGGCTTTTAAGTTCAATACATTTCCAGAATGCAAATTTGAATTTTTTTGAATAACTAAAGATAAAATCTTAGTGGAGTATGGACTATATTAAAGATTATAGGTAAATCGAGAGAAAATTTGTGTAAGGTGGATGCAGGGGTGTAGCTAGAAGTAATGTTTTTAGGGGAGCAGTGTGCTGAATTTGGCCGACAACGTACATAGAAATATTTATGGGGACGATAATTACCGAAAAATCGGTATTTCCATTCATTTTTATTTTTATTTTTATTTTAAAAACCGATAGTTACTTATACCGACATAAATTAAATTTCGATTTGATAATAATAATTTGGGTATACGTTTCACAAATTAACAATATAGAATATTCTTCAAAAATTATGTATACTTTATTATGTTAAAACGAAAAATAACGTTCAGAATATCATATAGTTTTTTTTTTTTTTTATAAGCGTTATTATTATTATTAGAATTTTATTATAGAATTTAAATTTGAGAATTTATTTTTTCAAAGTTTCTAGACAATTTCGTCGGAAAAATGTAACAATATTGTTTAACCATAACTTAAAACGTTAAAAACGGTAATGACGGAAATGACTAGAGTAACAACAAAATTTAAAAAATGTACTTACAAATTATTACAAATTAAGAAGGATTATATTTAGTATAAATTTGGAAATCCTAGAACGACTTGAGTGGATTACGTAAATTTGGCCATCTCTTTAATATTTTAAGATTTGCGCAAAATGAGTATAAGATACTTATTATTATTATAAATATTATTGAAAATTTGGTATTCTAATAATTAAATTTTTTTTTAAAATATGAATGGATTTATAGTGCCTGAGATTATTGTATGAAGTACGGAACATTAGTTATTTTTGATACTGGATTCCATATCAAGGATCTACGTACAATACTACACAATGAAAAAACCACACGATTGTCTGCGATGAATGATAAATTAGTAAACACGCGTTTTTCCTTTTTAATAAGATTGTATTAAATTATGAGATCATAATTTAATCGTAATCCAAAATTTCATAATGATATTAAGTAAATAAACACTCGATCGTTTTAAACTTGGTGATGCCAAAACACCCTTAAGCAGTTTAACATTTTGATAATATTCTACTTTTTTTGACAATAATAAAATTCTCGTATAGAGAATATGCCTAAATTTTAAGTTGGATAAAATATTTGTACTTTTACAGAATATAAGACACAATAAAGAAGTCAGAAGATACCATAAGTGTAGTGCATATAATATATAGTTTTAGTAAGAGTCCATATATGGTCGAGACGAAATTCATCAATTTCAATGACCATTATATCGAAAAATGAAAACTCGCATCTATTTTGATTTTTTTTTCGTACAAAATTTCAATTTCAATAAATGTACCTATGTATTTTTCCAGTTTATAATTTACACTAATCATTTGTAATTTACTCCAAATATACTACTGCAGGGTACTCGTATTAATGTTTTCGTTTCATGATCTAAATAGAAAAATTAATTTTGCCGAGTAGGTTTATTATTATTGTACCTATCATTATTATTGTTATTATTTTTCTGTTCAATAAAAATAAATGTGTAAATTAATTAATTCGACTTAAGTAGGTACCTATATACCTACATAAATTTCTGCAGGAAGAACTATAATATAGGTGGTTATTTTTTATGCTTTTGCAGATAATGTACCTATAGATATACCCAGTTAACTGTTTGTTCGACGTACATTATTGTAGGTAATATAATATACCATGTTACCACGACACGGGAAAATATTTTACTCTATAATGTCAGTACTTACTGCTATTCGTAATCTTTTAGCGTTTCACGTACTTTTTTTTTTTATTAGTGTAAAAAATCGAATGATTACTCTTATCATTGAACGTCTTTGCACGCCAATTATTATCACCTGTAATCGGTATATATTGGTATAATAAATATAATGCAAAGTAAACATTATTTTTGTGTGTTTAAACTTTTTTTTCGTAACATAATTGTATCAACGTATTGTTGTAAGTTGTAAACGGTTCACCGTGTCTGCAACAATAATTAGATTATAATACACCATTTGTTTCTGTATAAACACGATGCTTCAATGTGATTCATTTCCGGTTTAAATAATTCATGTGGTTTCATTCCCGGTGTAATAATTTATATATGAATACACATAGATGCAGCATTGCAGGTCGAGTAGTTCTTCGAAATAACTCGTTTGCGATGATAAATAACATCAAATAGTATCATGAAACAGTAATTATATTTAAAAAAATAAAAATAAAAATGTTTTAATAGTATTTCTGTTTTAGCAATACATACGTATAATAATCGAGTTTACGTTAAAATAATACGGTGATCCGAAAACGTTTCAATATTCATAAACATTTATGAAACATTAAAACAATACTATAGGTATCTATGATGTAAATATTTTCTAAAATATTTTTTTGGTCAGTATACCTACCCACCCACCCCCAAAAATGATTTATTCGAAACTTAAAATCCACCAAAAATAATTACTATATTGGAAGTACGCGTATGAAGACATTTGAAAATATTTAAAACTATAATATTATATGGATATAGATATATATTACCTATATTAATTATGATATAATATAACTGTACGTTTAAAATAATATAGAGTCTACTCTATTCTTGTATCTCGGGTTTTATTCTAGTGCGAATCGTATAAAATATGTGCTTGTATAATACCTGCATGTATGCACAGTAAAATCGTTAATTACAAATTAATCAAATCACATTTTAACTGCCTAATATTTATGGTGGGTATATTCATTAAGATTTTTTGCAAGTCTTTGGAGTATTTGAGTCCCAGAGACCAGTTCTATTACCTAATTATAACTTATAAAAAAATAAGCTATAATTATACTAATAACAAATCATTCCTCAACTCTTAATTCAAATATAGAATTTATTATAACATGTAAAACTCTAAAATCCAAAATATTTCAACGTTTTGTACTTATAAAAATTATTATCCATACAAAATATTGAACGTGTTAGTCGAATTAAAATAAAAATACCTACCTACTAAAATATGAAATTTAAGGTAATTATCAGTTATCATTCATTAAATTTTTTTTATGCATTATGTCTGTGTTTCTAAAAATTACATCAATAGTAGAAACAAGGTTAAATTCTAAAGCAAATTATGTCGTGTGTAATGGATTGTTTTCCCAACAACACCTCGTCACTCGGTATCGTCTACGGGTCATTACACGGGTCGAACTAAGAGGATTTTCGATAATAATACTAAAAATCCACAAAACTTTGTACCAATGCAGTAAAATAATAAATACAATTATGTTGTATCCAAAAAAAAGTACAAATTCCACAAATGGTAGGTATACGTAAATCAATATTTTATCATTTTTAACGTTTTTTGTCTTTATTTTTAGCTAATGTTATAAGCCCTTGGTTAATTGTAAAATTAAATGTCCTATAACTCTGTTTTTAAATATATAAAAAGTAACCCATGACAAAATTTAGACAAGTTCGTGATTATTATGTATATATAAACGCATTTTTACACTAAAACTGCTCAGTTTCTGAAACATGCGTATTTATAAATAAAAATAACTAAAAGCTGTGTTTTAATACTGTCTTGTATAAGGGATATAAAAAAAAAAATATTGAAACGTTTAAAACAAACGTTTTTGCCGATTGATTTAGACATTTTTAATAAGAGTATAGATAATAACAAACCTGGCAAAGTAAGATTTTTAAGTCGGGGGGTGTCCACCCTCCCACCTCAAATTACGACTCTGGTTGAGATACTGCTATTCTAATAACTGTAATATTTAAAAATCTTACAAATATTTCGTCACAATTTTTCACTGAAATTGCTAATGAAATAATATGATATAGATAGAACTTTTTCGTTTTACCTATATAAACCAGAGAGGAGAGCTGTAAATTCTTTGAATAATAAATATTAGAAATCGTTTTCTTTGAACATACTTTTTTTTTACACTATTTAACTTGGAATCTTTAAATCTGGAACCGATAAAGTTGGAATCGGATATAAATGGAAACGATACAATCTGAAACCGGTAAAATCTGGAAACTATAAAACTTTGAATCGGAATTATTTGGAAAATATAATAATTGAATTGACTAAACTCAGAATATCAATCAGTTGTGATAATTTATATCCCCTCCACTAGGAAAAATTATTTAGTGTTCATTAAGAGGTTAGGTTCCAAGGTTATTTATTTATTTTTGTCAGTTAAAATATTATATTTTACAAATAATACCGATTCCAAGTTTTATAGTTTCCAGATTTTATGGTTTCAAGATTTCATCGATTCCAGATTTATTGTTTCCAGGTTTATCGGTGCCAGATTTATAGTTTTCAACAAATACAGATGCGAGGTTTATCGACTCCTGCAGATTTTATCGGTTCCAGATAATGTCGGTTCAAACGAATATAGAGATTCAAGAATTCTCAAATTCAAATAAATTCCTATTCAAACTAATATTATTCAAAGTTTTTGCATGGACCCACCAGAGATAGTGACGGCCGGGATAGTCGAGGACAATGAGCCCTACAAAAAAAAAAAAAAAAAAAAAAACTCAAGTAGGTATAGTCCCGTAAACTCTGCGCAACACTCGACAGATAATTTGTCGGTTGCTTGCATTTTTTTTTTTTTTTTTTTTAAATATATATAATATAATATTGTGTTCGCTTATATATTATATAGGCGATTCTGACCCCCGACCGAGTTTTAATGTCGTTAATTATTACGTTACTCGTACACAGATCAACATAATATATTATGTATACATATTAATATAATTAGTTTGAATATATAGAAAAACACACGTGCACCGGTTGTTATTATATAGTGCATTATATATATATATATATATACGTACAAAAACACAGTGTGTATGACGCAAACGCGGTCGTGGTATGCATAATATATATATATATATATATATGTATATACACGATTTGAACGCGAAATAAAACACATACCAGAGAAAAGGGTTAAACCGCATCTGATGATAATTAATACTTGGCCGTACACTTTATGTATACGATATTGTGTGGTGTCACTAAACCTGACTGTGCACAACCACCGGTAGGTAACCGTATATTATTATAACAACACACTATACAAATCTATAGGCTAAAAAAAAAAAAAAAAAATCTCTGGATGAAAAAAAAATTTTTAGGTAAATTAAAAAGTTAGCAACATTATTTTAAATCGTACACGAAACATAATACTTATATAAAACACATTTTGTTTTGATATTATATTACAATAAAAAAGTGTAATTTTTGGTATAATATAAAAAAAAAAAAGTGGTGCAAACCGTAAGTGGCGGACTTCACGTCATGCATCGTAAAAAAACGTACCTAATATACTTTATCAAAATGTTGATGAAAATTAGGTTGGACAATGAATTTTACACAATAAACATCTTGAAAATATAATATGACGGCGGTGACAACACTATTATTAGATAGTATAATAGTAGCCGTTTTCGATCTATCTTTATAGGTACATATACTGATTTATTTTTTCAAGATTCAAATGTTTTTGAAATAATTAGAAACAATATTTTGTTAACAGCTCTTAAATGTATGGAAGGTATATCGACGAGTAACTAACTCGCAGAGAAATGTGGACCACTATCACATAATATTATACCGTATCAATATCTATTAATATCAATCACTACATAAAACATAATTCTAATATATCGATTTTGGTTTATTATAATCAGGGCCATACCAAATAAATATGTATGGGGAAAGGGTGTCCTAAAAAAAATTCAATATATATAGGCAAAAAACGGTCTTCAATGTTTTAAAATTTACCAATTAATTAAACCTCAAACCTTAAAATTTAAAAATGTATAGACTAATTACCAATCGGGCTCGATTTTCATTAAATTTCCTGAATGAGAGGGTTAGATACCCCCACACCATCTAAAAGGAGAGCCCTGTCACTAATAAGATTTCTGAATAGACAATTAAAAAAAATGTTGAAGAAAAATGAAAACTAATCAATTAAAACATGTACATTTTAAAAGTACATAAATTATGAGTGGTCCCATGTCGCTATCATTTTTATCGTAGTCGTTTTTTATGTATTTAAAAAAAATATATCACTTACAATATGCATTTCACATTTTTATCGACTTTAATATATTGCGGAAAGATGAAACAAAAAATAAATTATCTAGAATACAACGAAGACAATTTTTGATATCATATATGTATGATTTTAAATAATTATAAGTGTTGTTAAGTTTTAAAAAATTTTTTAAAAAAAATAATAATAATAGGTACATCGATAAACAACTTTGCAGCACAATAAATAATATTGTTATCTATATCATAACTCGTATATTTTTTTAGATGTCTTATAGTGTAAAATTTCTCATTAAACAATTCTCATCCCAATAAACATTTGGAATTTTAAACATTTGATGCAATGTTAATAGTAAAATGTCTAATAATAAACCTTTGATATAATGTCAATAGTTGAATGTTTAATAATAAACGTTCAATAAGCATTAAATTAATGTAAAATAATTAATGTTTAAAGTTTATTATAAAATAACATTACATTGAATATTTAGATATTAAATATTTAAAAGTTATTATATAATTATTTTCATGTTATAAACTACCAGTTTTAGCAATAATAATTCATCGTAAATTTATTCGCCAGAAGGACATGTCCTTCGTCTGACCCCTCATGGACATCTATAGATATTGGGTTTTAAAAAAGGGATGGGATATTTAAAACCATGGAAAGATCGGTCTACCTTTCGGCTACTTACAATAAAGGTAATTTGGAATTTAGAGTTAATTAATGGAATAGTATATGATAATATAGACCCGGCGAAGGGAGAACATTTTTGAATCGTCACTGCGAATTTAATAGTAGTCCAATCGTACTCGATCTGATGTCAAAGTGTGTTATACACTCCGGTATATAACATACTAAACGTCACTTTTTTGCTATTATCTTTGCTATTTCCGTTTAGAGCTGTGTATCTCCCTTTCCTCCTTATAGGCACCTTTATACATGGGCTTTAAGTAAAAAGGGGGTAGACAAGACCGTAAGGCGCTAGGTTTACTTCTCTTTGAATTATGAGCAATCCAAAATTCGATTTTGGACAATCCAAAAAAGTGACTTTTAGTATGTTATATGCCTTAGTGTACAACACATTTTGCCACCGGTCCGAGCTCGTTATGGACGTTATTGATTGCGCGCTGTGGCGATTCAAATAACTTCCCCTCCTCTGCCTTGGGTGTAATCGTATGCCATTTATATTTGCCCACAATTCCGACTACGTTTGTACCATTGGAATGTAGCTCGGTCGGATAAGCAAGAGTACAAAAATTGTTAAGTAAGTGATGGTTAGAGGTTCTCGAGTCCAATCGCCAGAATTAAGATTTGTTACAAAATTTACAGAAAAAAAAAAAACAAACAAACATGTCCCGGGAAGATAATACAATAATAAAATAGAGGGGGAATACAATAAAATGGATAGTTGCTTGTCAGTTTTTTTTTTTTTTTTTTGGGGGGGGGGAGAGTCAATGTTGCATTCAATTAATTTAAGGTTTAATAAACGTTTATTGGGATATTTATTAAAAAAATTTTTTACTATTATTACATAATATGTACCAAGGGAGAAGTTCGGACCCAAAGACCGCCCCATTATATAGTTGTACCACTGATTACCATGTAGATTTCAGTTGAAACTTTACAATAATATAATTGTAAAATAAAATGCGTTCTACACACTCGTACCCAATATATTATAATTACCGGGCCCAATGATTTGATTTATAATAATATTGAAAAAATTGTCAATTTACCTAGAAAATTGGCTATATATTATAATATAATATATATTTTATTACACGCTAGTTATTTTTTTTTATAAACCAGTTTACACATACGCGCACAATGTTATACGGTTTTCTTCTCTCATTAACCATAATATCTGGCTGGCTCCCATTCATATATTATTATGACGGCCATCAAAATGCGACCAAAACTTGGCTGCGAACCAACGCGGGTCACGCCGTACATATCATCGTATCGTTGCCATCGTGCCGAATGTTCCCACACACATAACACAGCTCATTCCGGTTGCACTACTATATAATATTCTATCTCCCACAATCTATTTATACGATACAGGATGTTCGGAAAGTCACTAAGCATGCACCTGTTGCCTCATCCAAAAAAAAAAAAAAAACAATATAAAAAAAATATATTATCCATTCTTCTCGCAGCGCCGTCCGATCCCTCAGTGTTGAACGTCCGGGCCGTATCTAGGCACTGGCAAGAGGGCTTTTGCCAGGGGCGCAACAATACCCAAAGGCGCAATTTCAATGACGGTCCGTCTCAATTTACTGATGATAATTTTAGGCTCGGTGCATCAGGAAAAACTGAGACAGAGTGAGCGTATCCTTAATAATTTTGAACAGCAAAGAAACAAAATTATTCTTTCAACTTTCCTCCGAAAAAAATACTTCAGTGAAGGGCTCCCTGCAGCCACAAGGCAAGTCCATTTTTTTGGAAAATCAGTTTTTGATCGTTTTGAATGAATGCGCCATATCATCACGGTTAATACTGTTCAAGAACAAGGTATGTCCAATTGTTATTTACGGAGATAACGTGCAAATGGACTTACCTCTTTTAATGTTTC
>JAIPRL010011604.1:0-13274 GCA_025469235.1 Pemphigus obesinymphae
TTACGCCCGCCATTAAGAAACATTTTGGTTCCGCTAATATATCTTTCGATACCAGTCCATAGTATCTTAGTCCGTGAAGTAAGATAATATGATTTCCTGTGTGATTGCTGTTTGATTAATGTTTATATGAAAACTGTAACGTGTATTTACACAATAGGTACTGTTTTTATCGTGAACTATTTGTGATGAAAAAAAAATATTTTATCCAAACCAGTAAACCATAATAATTTACAGACGTTTGGTGAAATACTGAAATAAATTACTCAGGGTGACTGGGAGTGCTAATTTGAACCCTGGGGGTGCTAAGCACCCCCTAGCACCCCCCTATGTGCGCCTATGCATCCGACAGCAGTAATAATTTGATTTTGTTATCAGTAATAATAGTATTACATGGCTTTTTTTTTTTTTAACAATTTTCCCATTTTCTTTAGGATAACATACTTGTATTTTGTTCCATTCATAGGAAAGCAGTTTTTGTTTATGCAAGCTCACATGGGAGAAATCGAAGAATTAATCGCAGTAGTCGAATGGTTTCACGTACCGACTGAATGTAACCCAGCAGATATAATATCTCGTGGATGCGACTTCACCCAACTAGCCGAGAATCAACTCTGGTGGAGTGGAGTAGTTGAAAAAAGACGCTGAAACTTAGACATTACAAATAGAGAAGGGTTGTGCAAATGAAAATCAAATAACGCCCGAAGCCAAAGAAACAAAAGTGTTCACCATATCGTCCGTGTCACATAATTCGATTTTTCAACGGTTCTCGTCGTTTCAAAAACTTTTACGGGTACAGCATATTGTTTTCGTTTCATAAACAATTCTATAAAAAATAAACAGCAGAAAATTACGGGTCCGATATTACCGACCGAATTAAAACACAGTGAGATAGTTTTAATAAGTCTACTACAACAAGAGCATATTAAAAACGAAATCGAGAGTCTGAGTAAAATTAGTGGCAAGTATCAAAAAAAAAGTAAACTGTTTCGTTTACATCCCTTTTTAGACAAAAATAAAGTAATCAGGATGGGCAGTAGATTGAAAAACGCGATGTTTATTGATATTTTTCAACGACACCCAATAATCCTTTCCACAAATAGCGTATTTACCAAACAACTGTTCCAACACGAACATGTGAACCTACATTTTGTTTTATATTAATGTAGGTATGTATCATATTTATTTGGTAATAATTATATTATTTTTAATAAAATGAATGACATGATGTTCGTTATTACAGAACCTACCTATTATATCGACATTTTAAAGAAAATAACAAAATATAATATTGTTAATATATTTGTTATTAATCCGTATTATTTTTGTGCACTACTAGATATTTCACCCAAGGCCGCTACTTCATAATAGTTTAATTATTAATATTAGACAATTGTTCGTCAGGTCTAGTTTCGAAATTCTTCCAATCAGCCCTATAAATTTACCAATTTTTTCTTTGTTTGTTTTAGATTTTATTGACTTAATTACTGTAATCATTAATTTTATTGTTTGTCTTCACACAATAAATGTATTGAGGATCAATTGAATTCAATCAAAGATCAGTATAAATCTTTTTATATGGAACACATGAATAAATTCCATAATCTAATAATTAATAATATTGTCAAAAATTTCAAAACTTAAAACTTTAAATATATATTATCTTAAGGTTTGTATCTATAATATACTCCAGAAGGTAATTAATACATTTAAGATTTATATAGAATGAAATATACATTATTAAGAATAATCACTTACTAGTTAGTTCTTGTACTACTTTTCCTAGATTGACATTAACAAAATAGTTATAGTTATAATATAGGTATATAAATATCACTATAAGAAATTAAATATATGTAATAAATCGTAATAGGCACTGACTAAAATTGTACGAATTATAATAGACATCAAGGATGTAAGGTTATTTTACCTTACATAATTTTTTAGAAGTGTATTGGTAACTAAATGACCCAAGAAACTAAATAATTGAGTGAGGCAAAACTATTAAGGTAAATAAATAACTTATAAACAACTTATATTGCATTGAAGACGGGCCAAAATAAATCAATGGGCCCTTATCATCTCAACAAATAATATTTTTATTTTGTCATATCAATTAAGCCATATTATTTTCTAGAATTTTTTCGTGTATTAAAACGTTTTTTTCAAAATCACGTAAATGGGCTTTTTTTGTAATCAGTGTTTCAATTTATTTAGACTTATTATATTATTAATATTTATTTAAATATATAGTATATAGATTATAGTATATATATATTTATACATTTTATTATATCATATTTCATTCTCACCGTACTTGCCAACTCAATTTTATGAAAAATTAAAAACCCACCCTTATTGGATTTGTGAGTTAAATTTAATATACATTAAGGTGCTTGCTATTGACTATGAGTATTAAATTTGTCTCCCATAATTTTGTTATTTTATTTTGTGAGAGTTGCTTTTAAAACTCATTGAGATGCATCACTAGAAAGAGGAGAAAAAACTTTATATAAGGTACAAAAACCCCGAGTAAAAACCATTATTTTGTATGTTTTTTAATAATATGTTCACCAAAAATATTTTTTATACTAAAATTTTAAAACACCAATTTATTACCAAATTTATAAACACTATAAGTTGAAATATATGACATAAGTAAATTAATAAAAATAATGACAAAAATAACATATTAATTTATTTTATTACTTTTTAAGATTACTGAATAAACTGTGAATATTCAGTTTATTTAAATTAAACAAATTAGGTAAATATATATTTACAAAATAAATTATATACAATTTTCTTGGTATTATTTTGCATTAACAATTTATTATTTTAATTGAGTCTTGTGGTCATTGTTACGTTCCGACGTTCCGACGTTCGACCGTAAAACGGACGAACACGTCACCCATAAGTGAGATTACACAAAAACTTGTAAAACAATTATAAGTTAGAAATGTAGAACACAACTAATTTATTTTTTTCTCAGTTGGTATGTACATAAATAATATTAATACAAACTTAATATTTATAACAAAATAATCTGATTATGCTTATAAAAAAATCTAAAAGAAAAAAGGTAAACTTAATGTTATTATACCGCCCGTTGGCCAAACAATGAATTACAGATAAAATCAATAGGTAAATAAAAAATGTACTTTTTGAACTGTGTTGGATAATTAGGTTCTACCCACGTGACCGTCTCAGGTACCGTAGTTATACAATGGGTATACAAATTGGGGGAACACAAGTGGACCCGACGACGTAGCGTTATCCAACAACAGTCACTGCGAAGTACGTTGCTGCCATATGCACTATCTGCCAATCACAACAACAAAAATGAAAGAATAACCATACAAACGACAACCGATAATGAATAATGAAAAATGACTTATGTAATACACCTAAGACTGTGTTAATATTTTTTAATGACAAACAATGAACAGAAGTCCGAACGACACTTACTACAACGACCCGTTGATGAAAAAACCAATACTTGGTTTCAAAAAAATGAAACATGTGTCCACGTGTGAAACACTGAAACCAATGAATCTGTACAACTGAAAAATAACCACACGGTCAGCGACAGCAAAAAAAAAAAACAACCGTACAATCCGACAATGAAAAACGGAGACACGACCGAGTCCCTAGTGCACGCTCCCCTTGGTATTGCAAGTTACCGGTTGAAGTATGCACAAGGACCCAGTGCCACCGCAAAAACCGAACGTTCATAATTAATTTAATTTTGAAACACTGCTCTATATGAACATTACATAAAAATACAAGAAATGACACTGAAATCATGGGAAAACTATCGCCGTTATCACAACAGTACTGTTGACCGGAATTCACAAACGTGATACCTTCATCGGTATGTAAACCGCGGCAGCATCTGGTGTCTGATATCAGATAGATGGCGCGTTGGTATATAAAAAAATTAATACTGTACATTGACTAACACAAACATGTAGTTCCTGGGTTTTGGGGGTTTTGCCGTTTCCAGCCCCACCGGTACCTTATGATAGCGCTGTGCACTATTCAAGATACCAAGTGGGCATCACTTTCACACTCACTCCCCGCTACTTTACGATTCGGGTAAGAAGGGAGCCTATCCAACTCCTGCAGTGTGTTTGGTCACGTGCAACCTTCGGCGTAATTCATCGATAAGTCGGCTAAGCACCCCGGGTGGACAGCCGCGCCAAACGGCGGCCTATAAACCACATTGTAACTCCCGATACAGCCACCACGAAGCCAAGCACCGCCGTGCCGCGGTTTTCCGAGGACGACGTAAGGTCGGGCGCTCATCTGACTTGCGCCGTAGTGCAAGATGAGCGGGGCTCCTGGCTTACCCGTGGTACCGTATTTGTAAGGCCTACGGTGGGACCTTTCGATTACCCAGTTGCATCGTAGCCCGAAGGTTCAGCAAGGGACATCTACCATATATTTGCGTGTGGGCAGGCAACGGTTGACCTTTTAACGGACGAACGTCCGAGTGCGGTGGTCACAACTCTCTGCTGTAGTACTTGCACCGGATCCCAGATCAGCCCTGATTAACACAAACAGCCATCAAAAAAACATTTCAAGCAGTACACTTTCTGATAAGCTGCACACCAGAAATTTTATTATTTTTTAATTCGCTGAGCATATTTTTTTCCACCTTATTGGACCATTTCATCATTACATTTCACACACCAAGATCTTTTTCCAGATTTACTTAGTTTGTGTTCAATGTCATCTTTATCGGTTTCATCACAACCTGTTGGCGCCGTGCACTTCCCCGTTGATAGTTTACACGGATCACACGTACTCGGGACAATCGAACGAGTACCAAATAACGGTAACACAAATATAAGATAATTAGATACTTTATTACATGTGCCGTTGATGACAAGATAATGATTTTACAGTAATATGGATTATATTAGCGAGCTTACGCTTAAAGAAAATTACACGATGGAGCTGGGGGGAAACAATAGCTATTACTGCCGTGGAGCCGCTGGTATTGAGCCGATGAGCAGATGAGCAGCGCAGTGGAAGACTGAGCGGAGCACAGGAGCGATGACCCCACCGGCGACCGGGTGTGCTGTCGGTGGTGGTCGTCCGATCGCGGAACCGCGACGTAGAACAATACGGACGGGTTAGGTACACGACAGCGTGTTCATATACGCACGTGTATGTAAACGCGTGACAACCGGCGGGTCAGCACGGTAGGTTTTCGAGCGCACGTGGTTGTCGCGAAACGGCCTACAACAATGGACACGTGGGTATTGCGTACGTCGAGCGAATATACGGAGCGTACGAATGTAATGGCGCCGAGTAAGAACGGGAACGCCAGTAACTCACACTGGGTTCGAATGACGATTGTCGATTGAGCAATTGGAGCATAGAAAATAAAGGCTTGAGAAACAAGTAGAGCGTGTGTACTCGTGAGCATCTGAACGAAGAGAGCGAGCACGGGACGGTGCGTGGTGTGGCGACAACCGTCCGAGCGGCTATGGAAGCGCGAGCAGTGTCGTCAACGTGTTGAGCTATCAGCTGGAACCAGAGAGCTTCCTTACTCATGATGCAGTGCCGAAGGGGGGTAAATTCAAATTGACGCCAGGCGCGAACACAACCTTTAAACATACTATCCTTTATCAATATTTCTTTGAATTTTCAGTTATTCCAATTTTTATTTTAAATTTAATTTGTTCTATAAATGCATGGCATTTAAACATGAAGTATTAAGTAATATTTAAATCGCTACTATACTATACCATGTAAGTGATTTTTTTAGTGGCCTTTGTTATGAGGATATCTGATCACATATATCACCCACAGCTTTTCTTTTATTGTTATGAATCATAACGTTTGGTATTAATATTGTTCAACCAATTTTATTTATAGTTTCAATCATGTTTTTTGAATGTTTGGTGGACAGCATAAGAACATCCCGTTTTTTCTTTCCATTTAATAACAATGATACCACGGTTTCTCTGTTATGCTATAACTTGTCCTCTTTTGAATTTTTTTAAACTACATCCTGTGGGTTTTGCTTTCTGTGTTCCTCAGTCTTTAGTCTTTCCTCAGTGTTCCAACTAAATGAGTGTTTTGTTGCAAAAGATTAAATGTCAAATTCACACTTGTATACCAATTATCGGTATAAATAGTCCTACCAAAGTTCAAGTATTCATATACCATGTTGGCGCCGTCACGGCTCTTACGAAAAGGCAGTTGGCCGTAACGACTCGCGGTGTGTAGGAGCAAGGTGACCAGTATTAAAATATAAAGAAATAATCCAAATATAAATAAGGTATTCAATAGGTTATAATACCAAACATAAACAATATATATATATATATATATACAAATTAATATTCTCGAATATGAGATGGGCGCCCACTAACGGAGAGACAAGACAGCTTTTAATAACACACTAGGAACAAATTGATAAATTAAAATATATTACAGTGGCCGCCGCCGACTCGTCTACCTGACTTGACCCACGATGATACACACTGACCACTGATGATTGCCTCAGGATGAATGCTTCGCCGATTGACGATGGCATATACTGTGGTCGCAAACGATTGCTCGGTCGGCAGGTAGGTACGCGACCGGAGAACTATCTCGACGTATAAATACGGTGTGACCTCGGCCGATGACTCGAAGGTGACACGACGCGAAGGTACGAGTGACCACGGAAGAAGGGCGAACTCGGCCGTTATGGAAAGGCCGGAGCAGATAAAACGCACACGCCAAACGCCACCAAGACTGGACGGCGGTGGCGAGCGAACTGATGAAGGCGAGTTCGGTGGTCGGGTCACTGTGACGACGCCGTGATAACGGTGGACGGGAACAGAGTGGCAAAAAGCTTGACGACCGTTGCGCTATCACACAAACTGGTTGGGTATCCAGACGGTGGCGTAAATACACCATTTCAAACATACCATCTTCATAATTACTTTTGTAGAAATCTCTATCCCTGGAATAGCCTCTTTACCTGCACATATTCGAAAGTAAATTGCATACCCATTATGTACACATAATTTAAATATTTTAATGCCATACTAATGGAATTTTTTTTTAAAAAATTTTCGAAATGAAAGGCGTCCGACAAACCGACAAATAGTATAACAGATTCATCTATGCAAAGAGATTCTTTAAGTATATATGCTCGTTTATACTTGGATACTAAAAGAACAATCAATTCTTGAACTTTAAAAAGCTTGTCACTAGGAGGACATTCATAGTTATCACTAACATGAAATATTCTGAATAATATTTCAAATCTTTTGATTGTAATGAATTTGGGAATTTTTGAGGAGTAAATATCTTTTTTATTAAAATAATTGCTAATTGTTGGAAGGTATTTTAGTCTCATTCATATTATAATGACCAAATTTTTTTTTATTTCAGCAACATTGGTTTCTTTCCATTCTTTGAGTCGTGAATGAGGACAAAGCGTAGTACCTACTTAATAACCGAGTAGCATATTTGTTAGTTTCAGTTACCATTAGATCGAAAATCTCATCATCTAAAAATAGAAAAACGAATTCCCAAGGAGTTGCACCAAACATGGTTTCCATGATATCTGGGTTAATACCTACAATTTTTTTTGTAGGGTTATAAGTGAAATTTGAATAATTAATTGTGGTTTTTACATTTCCCCAAACTGCTGCGTTATGATTTATTTGCTGTACGAGTATATTTGTGTACCGATTATTTGAATTTATACGTCCCCGTAAATTTAATCCAAATCATAAAAAACAATTTTTCACAAAATTTTAAATACATTGTATGAGTACCAAAATATAAAATGGCGTCGAATACATTTAAATAGCTAAGAATACATACCTACCTCTCATTTAACATATTATATTTTTAGTTCTAATATTATTTTATAAAATCTCAATGTGTTGATACTTTAAAACAATTAGTGGTTATATACATTGGTTTTATTTTATAATTATAAATAATTAAATTTGAATTAAAAGTACCCATCTTAATGCAATATCTACCTTGCTGTTAAAAAACAAGGAGTTTTTTCAATTTTAATTTGTTGTGATAATATTTATAGTACCTAGCACTAAGCTGGTTATTTCATTAAAATAGAAGACTAATGAGAAATTAATAAACATTGAATAATATTGACCTAAAATATTAATAGTTCCAAGTTATTTGAATTTGCATGATTTTATTCAGCAAATTTGATTTAAATTATTAAAAGTAAACAAATGAATTTTTTAAATTTAGTATTCTTATAGAATATTATTTATATAAAAAAAGATATTTTTAAAAATAAATATTAATGATAACAGTATTAAAAATATATTAACCTAAATAATTTTAACCTAAGCATTAAAAATAGTATAACATTTCTACTAAATTATCTAATAAACCATGTAAAATCCCACCAAAAACCATATTTTTTTTTGATAATAACAACAATGTATACTAAATTAGAAATAAAAATAAAAATATAATACGAAGAAGAATCACTTTGGCTCTATTGACTGCGTATCGTAGGCGGAACAACAATTTCAATTGGGATAATTCCTTCCGACTCCCTAATATTTTCTAGAGGTTCTATGCCCTATGTGTAAATACACTAGTATAGAATATAGTATGTTAAAAGAGCAGGCATAAAAATTGGATAAAAAATAAACGAAAAAAACATTATTTAAAAAACAATAACTTTTCACTTTGCTTAGAATCTAACATATCTGATTACAATATAAAAATATTAAGTGGATATTATAAAAAGTATTTATTACTTCAATCGATGAATTTTCATTGTCATCCGTGACTTCAAACTCAGGAAATTCGTCGGATGAAAATACATCATCTTCTGACATTTGTAGAATGTTTAGAATATTGAATTTATCCCTTGTATGATTAATTTAATTAAAATTGAAATAAATGAAACACGAGGTACTAGATAAATGCTAAAAGCAAGCTTTACATAATATGAATAACATGAAAATACAATAAAATATTATGATGGGGAAAAATATGAAACACATGATAACGCTTAATCGATTCATTATAATTATTTCATCATAACAATATTATGGAAAACCCAAGACAATACACCATGCTATTATTATCCATCAGTATTAAATTTTGATACAATATGGTATTAATTTAAACTGATTAGGTTATCAAGCTGTTATTGGCGTATTAAATTTAACTCTCATCAGTCTCATCTAAAATCGATATGATTTAGATAAAATCGTATTAGAATATTATGAAAAATCGAAGTGTAGTATTAAAATCAATTTTTATGAAAAAAAAAAATAAAAATGCTGAAGCCTATGTGACCTAACTCGTCATTTTGATTACAGCCTGGTAGACCAGATTGGATGAGTACCTATTAAATTTAACTCACATAGTCATTAGAGATATATTCCATCAAATCATAAGGCCGTTGTTAAGAGAAAAGTAATGCTACCAAAAATCATGGAGAATTATCAGATAGTAATGCATACGGAGTTATGCATCAAGAAATAGCATTATAATAATCTTTACTCAGAATGGTTTTTTTGAATACAATGATTTATCTTTCATTTAAATTATATAAAATAATTAATAACAGTATCTTATTCAAAGACCAAAAATAATAATGGATCATTTTGTTGTGTTCAATAAAATAAATTGTTAAAAAAAATTTAAAAATCAGCAATCTGTTGTAAAAAAATAAAATAATTTATTGATTTCCTATCTATAAAAATCTTCATTATAATCGGTATTTTGTATTTAAATGAAAAAAATACTAAATATAAAAATAAAAAAAATTACATATTAATAGTACAAAATATTAAGCAATTTAGCCCATCAATAATGTTTTTTACACCAAAACTCTCACTAGACTGCTTTATCCCGAAAACTTAGTTCAAGGACAAATATTAACCATGTATTATTTTCATTACACGATGCTAATGACTTCATTATATTATTTAAGAAAAGTTACTTACTCCATATTTCTATAGGATCCATAGAAACTTCTAAAAAATATTTATATATAAATATAATTTAATATATATGCATTATTAAATTGATGTGATTTTGACTGATTTTTAAATGAAATTTAAAGTGAAATTAACCATATGTGATAAACATCCACACACACCTCATACAACGAATTGATTTGATTAAGAAAAGCTTTATACCTGTTTATTTTTTATATTCATGGATATTGAAATATTTTTTTATAATGAAATTATGTATTACAAGGCCAATACAGCCTAATAGTAAGCAATTACATTTTTCATGTAGTTTTAAAAAAAATATATTTTTATATCAACATAATATTATTATTTCAGTAAAATGAACTAGATTATAAAATAAAAACAAATAAACTCTCTGTACATCGACTTTATACAAATTATAATATAATTAAGATAACACCACACGCTCACATATTTTAAGTTGTTATACTTAAACAATAAATATTTTTAATTAAAAAAAAAATTGAATTAACTCATTTATAGTTATTTAAATATATTTTTTAAGGGGGCTGGAGCACGACCTATCCTAAGGAGTAACGATTAGGCATTTTATGTGGCATGTATACTTTGGTCATATCAATGTGTGAGTGTGTAAATCAACATTAGTGTGCGTGAGCTGTAGATTCCAAGAATGGTCGAATACCGATAATCTTAATAATATTACGATAAAAACTTGGTATATTGCATAACTATTAACTATACATTACATACATATACAAGCTGTATGCTATATCTATACACAATTGTCACTGCATTGTGTGTACACCGTACAACCGGTTTATAGACCATACTGTATATTATGCGTGCGCAGGTACCGCGGTCGATTATGTTTCGTTGACAATAATTAAATAATGTCGTGTCCCGTTGGCGTATAATTATAATAATATTATTTTGAGTCTATCACGTAGATTTTACCTTAGTTGATCATATAGTTAACTTACAAAAATTAGTACAATTATCTACCAATAATTTCATTATATCTGTTCGTTCCAATTTGAATTTTGCGCGATAACGGGCGAATGCAACCCCAGAGCATAGAACGTCCTATCGACAACCGCGTGGATTGTATCACAGAACATAACAGAAGCTGATAAAGTGGGTACCATACATGATCGTGTATCCGTTTTATTAGTTATGGAATTGGGTACCACACATGATCATGGGAACGGTTTACGGTTTTGTGATTACGATTCTTACCACCCCACACCCAGTCAAAACAGGTGGTTCTACGTCATTTGGTCGCCGTGAAATGAGCGCGCGTCATAAGAGCGAAATCATTTGGTCGCGAGCAATTTAATCGCGTAAGCAAAAAGATCGCATATTATAAGAGGGCAAAGTAAAAAACCATAATTTCAAATTATTATAAAATCAACAAAAATTAGTGTAAATATATAATCACTGACCAGTAAAATAAATTCTTTTAGCAACTTCTTTTACTTCATTGACAAATTCTTCACATTTCATTTTCGTAATATCTGGTACATGGGTATGATCAATGTATTTAACGACACTTTCCCCTTTTGCGTGAACACGACCACGGCAATTTAATTTCTTATAGTCATTACATTTCCAAATAATTTTTTCATTAATGGTCTTTTCTTTTCGATGTATAAAATGATTGTGTGCTAATACATTTTCACCTTTCTGACTTAATGCATACATTAACGCCATAATATTAATTAAATAATTAATACAATTTAATTTAATTAATTTAATAATATATTAAGCACACTGCACACACGTTAAATCCCAAACGGCAGAAGCGAACTGATTAACCAACACTATGAAACTGCAGTTTCAATATCAGTATCATATTGTTATCGCGCTCAAATAGCTAACGCTATTTATGTACCGCGATTAAATTACTTAATGACCTCGCTCTTATGACCTCTTACCTCGGGTCATATTTTTTTTTGTTTTTATGTAATTATTATATCTTCTTTAATATATGTAGTCATCAAATTGTATGACATATTTACTAACCTTAGTTATTAAGTTCAATCAATGCAGCAATTGAAAATATACTGAATTATCTTTTTTATACCACTAAAACAGCGAGCATTATTGAATTGTTAATTTTCTGTTGTTGTGATTTTTAATTGAGTGTGAATTAGTCCCCCCTCCCCTGTGTATTATTTTCCTCATCTAGACGGTAATTGTTTTCTTCTGAGTTCTTTTGTCCTTTTTTAATACAGTCCACTATACCAACCACCAGCCCTCAAAATTCCCACCGGCGATATATCCCCCCGACTCACGTCGCATCAGGGACTATGTCATGCAACAATATCAATTGGACATATTTTATGTACGTTTGAACATTTATATAATAGTCCAGTCGGTCAAATTAGATTTTGACAAAATACAAAAATGTATTGTTTATACACGAGCAATCATTATCGCGGTAATGGCTTTTAATATGTCAATCTTTGAAAGAAATTTAATAATACAAGAAATAATACATAATCCGTATGTTCCTAAATTCATCAGATTGGTCAGCCGCTGGATTTGATCGTTCCTAATTTCAGCAGATGGCTAACCGCTGGAGGGGAGGTAATCAAGCGGATTGCTTTATCAGCAATCTGCTATTTTTCCGATGGATTGATAACAAATAAAATGGATTTGATAAGATTTATTCTCGCTAAAATGAGTGTTCGTAATTTTTATTGTTACATCCGTACATGGTAATTTCCATGACGTATATACCAGTCTAATCTCTGTTCTATGAGTCCAATGTTTAAACTTGCGTTTCGCATGAGCATGACAAAATACGAATTGTTTTCTGTGTCACATTTTTCTCAATAAATGCCTATAAAAATGGATATGGAAATTCGATTTACAGTTGATGAAAATGTACACATTAAATATTTTGACATAAATATAATTTGCACATCGTTTGTTCATGGTAAGTAATTTATTATAAACAATTTATTATACAAATTTTCATTACCTATATGAAATGAATTACATAATTATTACGATAAAAATTATTTTCATCAAAATTATCAAAAAATCAAAACTTCCCGCATCTGCGAGGATATAATCAAAAAATTCACTTAAATTCGATACATAGGTCAGAGGTTCTTATGACATGCCTTGTATAATAAAATTATATTCATCAAATTATCAAAAATCAAAACTTCCCGCACCTGCGAGGATAGAATCAAAAAATTCACTTTAAAATATCTCTTACTATAAAATCCTCAATTCTTTTTATTCAAATATATTCTTATTCTCAATTATCAACTCAATTTATTTTATCTAATAAATTTTAATTATTTTGGAACT
>JAIPRL010011605.1:0-13272 GCA_025469235.1 Pemphigus obesinymphae
AAAAAACAATTATTTGGTGATTCGCACCTGCGGACGTAAAACGATCGACAAAAAAAAACGGGTGTCTCCACGACGTTGATCATAACAGGACTGACGAAAAACAATAATAAAATTCACAAAAACAGATGAACATTTACTTATAATTAATGTGTGTGTGTGTGGCCGACCGGTGACTACGGCGACCGTGAAAATAAATAATAATAATATTTAGATTAGAGCAATTAACCCACCGATAATAACAAAAATACTTATGATATTCAAGCCTCAACAATTTGTATATTTCATGTTGTTACGTAGGTAATACATGTCAATAAATGAACTGGGATTTCATTAAGTAAGTAGTTTTCAAAATCATATAGAGTCAAAATATTTAGAAGTTTGGGAAGTGTAAAATTTTTTTCAACTGTAGATATGGTGCAAGGATATTTTTAAATACCAATAAAACAGGAAGACCAGGATAAAACAGTACCCTTACTGTACCTAATACTTTTTTACATAACTTTATACTGTGGATTATAATTAATACTGGAAAGTTCCAGTCAACAAATATTCAGTACACTTGTTATACATCACAGCCGAAATTTCCTAAAATAAATAATTGTTGAAAAATACTATAAGAGCTTATAGAATGTAGATACTTTAATTAACTTTATAGTCATGACCTTGAAGTTATATGATTTGTTGACTAAGTAACTTAAGTTGAGTTTACATCAACTAGATATTTTTTCCGTAACAAAAATAAAACATTAAATTAATAAAAATATTGAATTTAAAATAAACTAAAATAATATTCAACTAGGTATATAAAAAACGATTGTGAAATATGATACGTTTATTAAATATAAAACCATTCATTAAACTAGATACTATAGAAGCATATTTATAAGCATATTAAAATAAAAGCGTACAACACAAATTGTTATATATTATGATAAATAAGTTTTTTTTAAAACTTAAAAGCATAAATAAGTACTTAATTAAAGAGTATTGAAATACAAATATACAATGAAGAATAATTATTATAACTATAATTAAAAGTATTTAACATGCAAAATATTCAATAGCGAGATTACTGAAAACATATAATATAAAACTATATCATAAAAATCCAATCTGAATTACTAAGTATTAAATAAATCTGATAAAAATATAGATAAATAATAATTTTAACTTTTAAGTTTAAAAATAAAAAAAAAACGATAAAAATAAAAATAAATAAATAAATAAGTTAATAAGTAATAATAATTAATATATGATCTACGATTATAATATAATAAATAACTAAAATATATAGTTAAAACAAGTATAAGTTGGAATAATTTAGAATTCAGAATCCAGATCTAATGTTCAAGTTGAGTCAGTTAAAAATTCCATGTAAAAATACAGTTTTTTACACTAGATATACAAGGTAGAAGGTAAAACTATGCGAATGAATTCTAATATAAAACACTTGAATATATACGTATCTTCTTACATGGTGCAGTAATTATTAACCATGATTTTAATAATGGCAGGAATTAAGATAACCCATTATGAATGGAACCATATTAATTTCGTAATATAAAATACAATATTAATTGTTCGAAAAAGAAAACAACAACAAATAATAATATAAATAAATGTAATATTACGTAACATTTCTATGATAGTGAAAAGAATCAGTATTGAGATAAGAGTTATTAATTAAATGAGTACCTACTTAAAATAAACTTATATGGAAAATTCGAAGAAAAGATACAAAAATGTAATTATTATAAATAAATATTTAATCGTAAAAGCTATATTGTTGACAGATAGATTTAAGAAGTTTAGTAAAAAATACATAATAATACTTAACTTTTATATAATTTAATATAAAATGTATTCGGAAACGAATCGTATAAAGTAGTGTGATCATATATACCTATACGTCCTGTTTTTAAAAACGGCGCCCTGTTGTCCCGACAAACTTTAAATAGGACGTTTTTTTTCCCGCTTTTGGAAGAGGGGTCTCGTTTTTGTCTCGATTTTTGATTATCTATAGTTTTTTGTAGAGAAAAAAAAAAATTGACAGAAAATTGATGAATGACTTTTTTTTGCTTATTTACCATTATCAAACCAATTTATCAATTTATGTAAATTTTGGTAAAATATCATTACGATATTTATTTTTTTTATTGTCCCCTCTTTTTCAATTTTCAAAATATGGCCACCCTAGTATTTAGGTCCGGACAATAATAAAAAGAAAATTATAAGGAGGAAGCTATTTACTAATTGAGGAATAACCTCAGGGGATCGAGTTACTTGGGGTGGACATAGAAGATATTCGGATAATGGTACATGCACCAACAGCGTATCCAACATTCATTCCAACATTCCATCTTTATATTATTATCCTTTCATTATACAGAATCACACTGATAAGGAATAAATAAATAAAATAAATAACGATAATAATGACGTAAATAGATACATAGTACCTACCTATATACATAATAATAATATATATACGTACCTATAGGTAAAGCTAAATAAAATAAGAATAAATAGTAACAAAATACGTATAATAAATACCCAAGTAGTAATAGAATAATGTAGAAAAAATATGTAATCCTAGATAGCATTAATCGAATTATAATATAAATATAAATTAGAATTAATTTATATATAGAATTAAAAGTATAGAAATCAAAATACAAAACTATTAGAATTAGCAAATAATATTTCAAATTTATTAAATTTGTAAAACTATAAGGTTAGTGAACAACGTTTGAATGTTTTCATAGTGAACAGTAAAAATAAAAAATAAAAATATATATAAAGGGTTTGAAGTAAGTATCTGTAATAAAATTATACGGAATTCATTTTTCTTTTTTATCTATATAAACAAAATATATAAATATACTAACTAAGTAACTAGGCATAATCAATTTAAAAGTATGTAAATAACCAAAATATATTTAATGATATTATTAAATAAAATATATATTAATACTAGTTAGTAAAAAAAAAAAATGTAAGCAGATTAGTAGTATAATTTGGTAGGTTCTGGGACAAGGGCGGCTCCACAGCTCCACCGCCCTATAGGGCTTAACCTTTGACCTTTCTTATCTTTGACTTTTCTAATCCTTGACCTTTACCATTGGGGCTTTCAAAAAAAAAAAAAAAAATGACCACCCGCTTATCAGCGCTTATCCTCACTCGGTCGCATCTCGTTATCAACATTTATTATATTATCACTTATCATATTGTATGATATCACATACACTATCAATAATCGATTACAATATCTCTCGTCGTCGACGATATTCCCGCACCCCCACTCCGTTCACGGCTCCACCGAGTACCCCGCCTCACCTCGTTCCTATATACCCCAACCTCGCATACGATAATACGTGCTATCGATAACGTTATCTCTTATCATTGATGGTAAGAAAGACCAGTCGGATGAACGGACGGCCCCGTCGTCCGACGGCCAATCGTACCTCCACGAATCCATATCGTTTCCCCCGCATCCCCCTTTCCGTTCATGGCTCAATCGAGTATCCCACCTCACCTCGTGTCTCTATATGCTCCGTCCTCGCATAAGATAACACGCGCTATCTGTAATCGATTACGTTATCTTTCGTCGTCGTTTTTCGTTATGCAATCGATTATATAACTATTCTCGTTATTGATACTAATTGATACTATTTACATTATTCCAAAATTAACGAACGCTCATCGTTATCACTACGTGATTAAAGTAATTGACGTCCGGTCTATCATTCGGAGAATTGATCTAGGTAAACATAATATGTTATACATATTATACATAATAGATGAACAATGAGCCATCTCCGGCAGTATCGCGCTGGTCTGTGGATGTACAACTCTATTAACTTCACCCGGTGACAGTGCCCCGCTTCGTCAGTCTTGCACTCAAACAAAACTCGAAAGACAAAACATAAAAATGATAAAAATAATACGAAAATAAAAGAAATGATAATACTACACGTGAGTACGAGAATATAGCGGTGGACATGTCTCCGTGCCGTACGACGCTGAAAAACCTTGGTCGTGCGAACGTGTTGTTCAGCCTGCGGTCGTCGGCGGAATAATTATACAAAAATAAAATGGTAACCCTGTTTATGGTATACATTCCGTATCACTACACCATTATTGATAGTGTATGTGATATCATACGATATGGTAAGAGATAAAATAATCAATATTGATAACGAGATGCGACCTAGTGGGGATAAGCGCTAATAAGCCGGTGGTCACTTTTTTTTTTTTCATAAGTCAAGCCCTATAGGATTGTGGGGCGGTGGAGCCGCCGTTGTCCCAGATTCTACCAAATTATACTACTCAGATTAACTGACATATACTAATATTACAATTAATAATAATTGGAAAAAGGGAACTTTTAATATTCTAAAACACACTAAGCACAAAAGAAAAACATACTATAGGTATTTTTTATTATTATATTAATAAAATAATACACAGTAATTCAATAAATAGTATACATGGATATTATCACCACCTGTTGATATGCATAAATATAAACAACCATTTAAAACCTTAAAAATGTAAATGGATTTTAAATCCATCAATCAAATTATTAAATTGTTTTATCGCTAACTGTCGATTCTCAATAATGTAATCAATAACAATTTTACTAATTTAAATGTAACAAATATTTAACTTTCAAATTGTAAATGGATAATTGACCCATAAGTCATGTTATGTGGACTTATCGCTACGTCTAGTCGGGGAGCCCGTTACCCATATAGTCAGTTTTAATAGGTATAAAGACTATCGCTAGATGACTCACGAAACATTCAATACACTTTAACGACTACTAAAATGCATGTTCAAACTATAAAATATTTTCATCGGAGTGCATTCGGAGTGCCCGAAATAGGCGATGCACTTCCGGATAATACGAAAAATAGATTGAAAACCTACCACAGTAAATTTGAAAGCGTTGGAGATCCTTTAAAGAATTGTACACAGCAAATATGGGCATTGACCGATACGCACGAGGAAATATAATTTAAAAATTAATCGAACTACTTTCCAAATAAAAATAACGATTTTTATATAGGTAGGTATTGTGATTATTAAAAATATGTGGTGATAACTGATATATATATAAAATGAAATAGTTTTTTCCCAAGAATTATATGAAATCATGATGACTTTGAATAATTAAGCCATAAATATTATAGAAGGCAGCAAGTTTTTGTATTTTGAACCGATTAACTGCCGTTTAAAAAACGTTTTTCGGTTAAAGTAACGGTTAAAAAAATGGCTGATTACAAAATTCGATTTAGTGATCGGTATTTAGTTTTTTTAATCTTAGTGTTAGTTCTGGTCACGCAATAGTAAAATACCCGGTTATAACAGGTTTTCTGAAAACCGATTTTTATACCTGGTATATTTTATATACATTTTAGGGTAGAAGGATTTGAGTAGGAGTTTTAGAGTATAATACACTGTCCGTAATATTCAACAGTTTTTAACGAATAACAACAAATGAAAAATAGAAATAGAAACTAACAAAAACATCTTAGCAATGTCAAACAATTAACAAATGATAGATAACATCATTATCTGGTGCCCTGTGTTGCTTTTTTTTACACTTAACATTTTGTAAGAGTTATAAGTATTAAAAAATCAAAAATGTTAGTTTTTTAACAAACTTATAAGACAGCTCCGCAAAGCACTAGATAATGTTTTCCTTTGTAATTTAATATTTGTTTCATCTTTCTACAACGGTTTCAAGTTGTTATGAATAAGAAATTTAATAGTAATATTTTCAATAAAATTCTATAAATTCATCAAATACAATAAAATATACAAGTATTAAAATGGGACTATTCATTTTTTTTATTAGTTTTCAAAATGTATATAAAAATTTTTCAAATGTTAGAGTTTTATTTATTTATTTTTAATTAAATAAAATAATTCCTAAGATAACCTCTTAAAACTGGTCACACTGACATCCCGATAAATTTTAAAATAATAATATAGTATACTATCCTCTTCGAGGACTAAAGGAACAATTGACTAGCTTCCATAAAACGTATCTGGACGATACTTTTTAATAATTGTAACAAAATTAAATTACACAAAATTCAAGTAATTATAGAATCCACAGGTTTAAATGTAAACTATATTATATAGAATTCAAATATTAAACATTTATTAATAGAATTTGATTAGGAGAAAATTTTCGAGATAATGTCATATTCTTTCGCTCAAATGTTTCATTATAAAAAAATTATATCATTAAAAAAAATATATATATTTATATATATGCATTACCTCGTTGTTAAAAAATTGGAGAAAAATTTCTTAAAAATATTCTCCATTTCAAATTTGAAAATTATGGGCAAGTTTATTTAAATTTTTAATTTTAACCCAGACTCCCAATTGTATTTTTTAAATAGTATGTATATAATTTTGTTATTTATGGCCTATTAAATAGTTATATAATACTTTAAAAAAAATATATAAGTATTGTAATATATTATTAAACATAAATATATTGTGTTATCACTGTGTCTGATATTATGCAATATCATCACACAGAGTGATAACATCAAGACAACATGTATACACACCACACCACACGAAAAATTAATAATTATACCCATGCAACAATAAAGGTTTATTTTATAATACATTAACCGTGTTTTTCTTATTATTAATACTTAATGTATCATTTAATACATTACAGGTATGGATTTTCCTCTTTTTCTTTTTAAAGCGTAAAGAAAAACTATATTTTTTATAAAGAAAAAATTTTTTAATGCAAAGTAAATAACAAAATAAAATATAACATTTTTATGGTTACCTATTTAGAAATTATTATTTTTTAATATTATACTAAACTTTGTTTAGAATCGTCTTTAAATGCAATGATTTGATTTTGAAGTTAAAGTGATAATTATACAATATCCTATACACCAAAGGAATTATGGATCAACTTTTCCCATTCGTATCTGGACAATATTTTAGTAATAATATTTATGGACGAATAAACACGAATTTTTTTTTCTTGTTTGATATCAACTTACAAGATAGTAAATTACTATTTCCTATTCTGCAACCAAGGCCAAAAATGCTCAACGATCGATATGTTATTTTAGCTTGTAAGAACATTACTATTACTACTCAGGGCCGATGCTAAGTAATATTTATAAGGGGTCGTGAAGTATGAAATTGACGACTTGTGCTTAATAATGATGACTTATACAATTTTTTTATTGCTTCGCTCAAAATATTTTGTTACCTACTTATATATTACTGGAATTCAATTATATATTAAAAAAAAATATTTACTATAGTATAGCTCACGAAACTGTGAGGGTGATATTAGAGAGTCAACAAGACCCAATATATATATATGTATATAAATATAATATATTTATTATATTTATTATAGAATAATATAATATATATATATATATATATTATATTGTTCTATAATATATAGAATGCACACGGTGCCTAGCATGGCATAAATTGAGTCATTCGAGCATCACTGTTTTGACGAGATATGAGATATGACTCAGTACGCTAAATGTTAATGCCATCCACATATTTTTGTGAGTTGTACTGTAATTAATTTTAGGTTTTTAAATATACATTTAGACAAATTATATTACTGTTGTGGCCGTTTATAGACTGTAGTAGGTAATACTTAATATTTACAATTTTTCTGATTTTCCGTAGTGCACATTTTTAAATTTGAACTTAATTACCAATGACTGTGGGGGAAATAGTGCATTTACAATTGATTTTCCTTTTACTATATATTATAATGTACCTATATGGCTTGCTTACATCCAGACACTACTACTAAATATTATTATATTAAATTTCGCTCAGATTATTGTTCAAATGAAATAGTTTATATTTGCTTTAAATTTAAAAATATAATATAATATACTAGACCGTCCAAGGACAAGATAGACGATGGATTAATTTTTACCACCTGTATTTTGGTAATATTGTATATTTTTTTCTCTTTACAAACTGCATATAATAATAATTTATTATTATTTTATTACGGTTCATGATTTTTATCAAAAATTTACATGTTTTAAGTGTATAATTTTAAAGAATAAAATATTTCTCCACATAGTGTTTTATAATACTGTTCAGAAAATTACCTAATGAAAATACCTCTACGTTTAAAAAATAACGTAAAATACATTTACCTATGTATTGTTACGTACTATATGTTCCTTTAGATACAACAATGCGTACATACATGTTTTATGATATTTCAAACATAATTGTTTCATTCCTCGGTTCGCTTAGAACTTAATGTACACAATGCCATATAATTATTTGAACAATTTTAATTCGACTAAAGCCATATCGGTTTATAATTTTCGCAAAATAATGTGTAAAATGAGAGTTAAACTATTTCTTATTTCTTGGCCCCTTACCCAAATTCAAGTAATAATATTCATGAATATATCTACACAAATGTTGTTTTTTTTCGGGGGTCTGATTTAATTTACAAAATAGAAAACCATTAATATATACCATGGTCAAATATACTCAACGATCGACCTGTTTTTTTAGCCTATAGAAATATTAAAATATTTTAGTTACAATGTGACATTAATGATTATAGGCAAAATGTGTACACCACTAAACTTGTACTAAAGGGTGTGGATACAGTTTGTTTTAATAATAATAAGATTGGCTATATATTTCTAAACATTTAAATATGTACCTATATAAAAATATAACTAGAATTATATGAAATTATGAAAACATTTTACGCAACAATGGGAAATATTTTATGGGAAATTTCTTATATTGTAGATTCTTGGATATTCCACTAAATAAATTTAGGGGCGCATTAAGAGAGGTAGAGGATGCATTTACTCCGGGGAGGCTTTTAGGGGGCGGCACGGTAAGGGGCACAGTAATACCAAATGTGCAACTTCAGCAGTTTTTATACGTGAAAAAATTTTTTTTCCTCATATACGTTTATAAATTATATCCCCCCCACCATATATTGAATCTTAATGCGCCCCTGGATGTATGACACTATTCTCCCGACAAAAAAGTAAAATATTATTTTATATATTTATGTTTTTAACACAAAAATTTCGTATTGAAATTTTATTTTAATTCGTGCATGAAAACAGCATATTAGGATTAAACAGTTGTTTATATATTCTTAAATAGAATAAAATAGAATAGTTAATAATACCTATATAATTAAAAACAAAAAGAAACCGGTCAGTAGGGGATGCAGTGCCTAAAATTTTTGTATTTTGCTATTGCACGCCCCTTATTTCGACTTTATTAAAAATCCTCGAAATACCTATAAATATTAATTAAATACCTACATATTTAAGTAGCTATACAATATGTATAAATAAATATGCAAAAAATCATAATGTACAGTTTGTCTCGTCTTAAATGTACTTGAATTATGACTATTTTTATTTAAATTCTATGAATGGAAATAGCTAGGGTAGAAATATCATATTATGTAGGACATTTTTAACATTTTAACCTTTTGTTAATCCTTTAAATAAAGTTTTTACAATTTAATAGCTGTAACTTTAAAAAAATTCAATTTAATTGTTTTTATTTAATTCAAGTATAATATGGTGTCACAGATTGATTTTATTAAAACTATTTTACATTAAAAAAAATTAGTTTTTCTTAATTTTTCTTATAGAAAAAAATGATAATTATTCATTTTTGATATCAGATTTAAATATAATGATCTTTTTCTAGTAAGTTTGTTATGTAAAGTATAAACTATTATTCAAAATCTAATATTTACCAATTTACAGCCATTTAAATTGAAAAATTGACTTTTTTTTTACAATTATAGGTATGTATTTATTATTGTTTTATTATTTAATAATTTTGAAACGGCTGCAACTTATATCAATTTTGGACTTAAAACCATAATTAGTACTACAAAATTATTCAAAAAACTATGTTCAATTAAATTTAATGTAAAGTGGAAATATTGCCACTTTGTCATATAAAAAAACAAGCCTAAAAATGTGAACATTTTCCAAACAAATTTTTTCTGTATCCCTCAGCTATCCCGATAAATAAAGTTTTGATCGAAAGTTATTCAATAGATATATTTTGTAGTACATTTAAATTGAGACACACTATATATATAATAAGGAACACATATTCATTTTTAATTTTATGTTTATTTTTTTATGTTTTTAAAATCATAAATCAAGATTGACGCCCCACGCCGTTTTAAAAGTTTTTATTTTATTATAGTATATGTATATTTTAGTTCTTGGAACGTAGGTGTAATTAAATTTCTTTAGTCATCCTTAGTTTATTTATATGTTATAGGCTAAAAACTTTTATGGTTTTTTTTTTGTTTCATATTTGCAATACCATACAGCAAGCATCATATGAAAATACCTACTAGTATTTTAATTTCATAACTTTAATCTTCCATATAATATAAACGTATGTATAGTGAGGTATGATAAATAAGTCGATGAATTTTAAAATTATATAGGTATGACACCTTAATTTCAAAAGCGTATTATATTATTACATTATATACTACATTAAAATATTATATTTGCATGACAATTAAATACATTTTGTTGAAAATTAGTTAAATTCAATAAACCGAAAAGAGAACACTTTTATCAGAAATCAGTATCTAAATAGAATTTAAAAAATGAATAAACATTAGACGTTTGTCAAATTATAAAATTTATTTTATTTTATTGGAACTGGAGATGTAGATACTATAGAGTTTTATTAAAAACTGCTTAGTTTTGTGTCGCATCCGATTTATATAAACAAATAATAGGTACCTGGTACTTATTGAATATAATAATTTACCTTTTTAAATTAATATCGTAATTTATTTTTATTTTGCTATCATAATCAAATTTTATACTATCCTAACTATTAATATATTATACATTAAATTAAATATGTACCCTATGGAGGGTTGTGCCTTCATGCCTGTTGTAGAAGTCAACTAATTGAGGTTGCGTCAGTTTGACAGCCGGCGTAAAATTTGTCAAAAAGTCTAAGGAGTTCTAAAAAGAATATAAGCGAGTTTTTCCATTTCGGATGTTCGTAGGGAAAACAAAATAGCCTAAGGGATGAGGTGTCCAGTACAAGCCTGACAGCGGCTGCGGTAGCCGTTCCGTCATTTATATCTGCGGGTCTACCCAACGGCCGTGATATTAATAATGTAGGGAAAGTACTTAAGAGTTTTGGGTTAGATTTGCGTTTGAGTATGCAGGATAGGTTTAAAGTGAAAAAGGGTAAGTGGTATGTAGGAAAATTGACAGGTAGGAGCAGGGAGTTAGCAGCAGTTTTGAGGAGGAATGTGAATATTTTTTGTGTTCAAGAAACAAAGTGAAAAGAGAAAAAGCAAGGGCAATTGGTGAGGGGTATAAAATCATTATATTCAGGAGGGACTAGTACAAGGATTGGTGTAGGAATGATATTAGATAAAGAAATGAAAGGAAGTATGGTAGAGGTGATTAGAAATAGTGATGGGATAGTTTGGGCAAGAGTTATATTAGAGGATAAGGTATTGAATATAGTAAGTGCATATGCTCCACAAGTGGCACGTGATGAAAGTCAGAAAGAAGAGTTCTGGTAAGAGATGGATGAAATAATGTAAGGAGTATATGGCATTGAGTATATTGTAATTGGTGGGGATGTGAATGGACATATAGGCTGTGATAAAATAGATTATGATACAGTGCATGGAGGGTATGGGTTTAGGGAAAGGAATGAGGCTGGAGAAAAAATACTTAACTTTGTATCAGCGTATGAATTAACAATTGTGAATTCTTATTTTAGGAAAAGAGAAGAGCATTATATAACCTATAAGAGGGGAAGGAACAAATCACAAATTGATTATTTTATGTGAAAGAAAAGAGGTTTAAAACAGTGTAAGAACTGTAAAATAATCTCGGGTGAAAGTGTGATAACACAACATAGGTTAATAGTTATGGATATTTAGTATAGGAATACGAGGATATACAAAATGAAAAATATAGATAATAAATCAAGGATTATGTGGTGGAATCTAACGGGTATAAATGAAAAAGAATTTATAAAAAAGCTGATTAAGACAGGGGTGTGGAACATGATACGTTCAAGTATTTGGGATCCGTTGTACAGAAAGATGGGGGTTTTGAAGATGATATGAAACACAGGTTTAAGTGTGGATAGAGAAAGTGGAGAGAAGCGTCAGGTGTTTTGTGTAATAAAATAATCCGTACTTGGCTAAAGGTAAAATTTATAAGGTAGCCGTGAGACTTAATGTAATGATGTATGGAACAGAATGTTGTGCATTAGATTTGAAAATTGAACAGAGAATGAGTGTAGCAAAGATGAGAATGTTATGGTTGATGCGTGGAGTAACTATAGAGGATAAAATAAAGAATGAGTATATAAGAGGTAGTACAGGAGTAGCTTCGACAGTTAACTTGGCCTTGGTCGCAGAGTAAAAGCTTTACCCAGGGCCGGACTGGCCCGGACCGCTAGTCCGCGATCGCGGACTGGGCCCTCGTCTAATTTTGGGCCCCTTGATCATAAGTCATATTTAAATAATAATATTTATTAATAGATCTACGGTCCGATATTACACGGATGATTATTATTTCCTATTCTGCAACCATGGTGAAAAAATTCTAAACGATTGTTCTGTTTTTAAAATTTGTAGAAGTACCTATTTACACATTTTATTTAAATTCTGGGGTTACTATATACGATGTTGAGTTTTATTGTTACGGTATATTATAGACAAAACTAATAACATTCCGGATTTTACGATTTACCACCTCTTGAAGATCCTCTAAATTTGATTAATTTAAAAATAGTTTTTCTGTCATTGAACGTCATTTTAAAATTATAAATAATAATTCCTTTATAAATTCATACATAAATAAAATCAACAACTTTGTTTTAAAACCATGACTAAAATATCTGAAGGGTTGATCTGTTTTTGTAGGCCTATAAAATAGTATTTTAAATATCCTGTTTTAAGTTTTTGAATAAATTATTTATCAGAATTTCTTTTATAATACTATATATGTTTCTTTCTCATCAAAATTTATAATATTCCAAATTTTTGCATCTTTTCATAAAACATAGATTAATTATACTATATATGTCTATATATCTTCTTCTTCTCCTTCGCCTTCTCTCCCAATTATTTGGGGTCGGCCACCCTGGTCCTACACTTCCACTTAACTCTATCTCCCGCATCTTCTTCACTTACTCCCACCTTCCTCATATCACTCG
>JAIPRL010011606.1:0-13271 GCA_025469235.1 Pemphigus obesinymphae
AGATTTTAGTATTAATAAACGTAATGTTTTAACATTATTGTATTATAATATTTACATTATTTATCAAATATAACAGTTATATCCAAATACCATGGCACATAAAAAAATATACATAATTTTCAAAATTTTCAAAATTCAAAGTTAAGGCGCGACCTTTAAACATGAACCGATTTAAAAAATATTTTGTATATGTTCATTTTGTACCATAAGGACACTTTTAGCGGGGGGAACAAATCAGATTTAAAAAAAAAATTTTAAGGGACAGTCTAACCCACCTACCCCTAAATTTCACCGCTTCCATTTAACTGGCTAAACAAAGCATTCAGTGGCACTGAAACCCTGTATAATCTATTAAATATAAAATGATAAAAATAAATATAAAGTTGTTTACAGTAAGTACAGAAAAGTCAAAGGACATGTCTCCTTTTTGTCCTTCCTCCCAATGGACACATATGGAAGTTATAAGAGTAGTAAATATAATATATGCTGAAGGAAAAACGGAAATATGAAGACCAAAAGAGAGGTATTGAGATGTAATAGAGAATGATATGAGGTGTAAGTGAAGAAAGTGTGGAAGATCGAGTTCTGTGAAAGTTGAGGACTAAGGTGGCCGAACCAAAATTATTGGGAGAGAATGAGAAGAAGTCATTTAAATTTGTTTAATTATTAAACAGATATATTATATTATAAATCATATATTTATTATGATAATATTTTTATAACGGATGTCCTAGATTTTAAATTCAAATAAATGGCAACCTACCATATACCCTCCATTACAACCCTGTTAGTGAGCATACATATATAAAATTTCATAGGTAACTATATTTTTAATTTAATTTATAACTTTTTAATTGGTAGCATATTATAAAAATGTTTATAATATTATAATGGAAACCAATTTTTGACTATGGCAGTGACTATTTTCACATTCTATGTGAAACTTCAAGAAGAAGATGTAAAACTATGTCTTACTTTCTAATTGTTTATGTTATTGATAGGTGATATTACTATGATCAAATGATTTTATTTTCTGAATTATAATTTACAATTATGAAAATTTTTTTAAGTACCTACCTAAGTACTAAAAATACTGAAAAGTATGTGCTTCATATAATTTTTTCAATAAAATATTTATGTAGTACCTATGCGTTCCGAAAATGAATAACTTTAAAATTAACCATCTATTTTTGACACATTTGCTTCAAATTATAAATGCACAGTGTTTGCGCTAATCAACAATAATAATAAATAATTATGTTCCTGCTCAGTGTCCATCATATCGAAAAGAGAATCACTCGCGAAAATTAAAAACAAACCGCCACGCCCGATTAATTGTTGTTGTTTTCCACCCATCGTAAAATATACGCCCATTGTGGTCCATAAATGCATAGGTACCTATCTAATGTTTGCGACCTATATAGTTGAAAAAATTTATCATTTATTATAAATTTTTGTAATTTTCTCTCTCGCAAATCGAGTATAAAACTGTATACCTTTGGTAATGCGCTGATCACGAATATTTATTATTATAAGTAAAATTTTAAACAGCTTGAATAGTCCAAAAAATATTATTGTAAATATTATTGTAACTATTTATGAAATCAGTTTACCTCGTCATTATCAATACTAATTATTGGTAAAAATAACTATTGTATATGTGTGAATTATTTTGTATTTTCGTGTGTGATAATTTATTTATTTAAAATAGGTAGCAACTGGCTAGTCTGCACTCCAATATTTTGTAAGTGCAAAAGTTGATTATATATTAATTATTATATACATTTAGAAAACTATTTATATTATTGTTGAACTAAGAGGCTACCTATTTATTGTTAATTTATTTATTATGTAATTATTTTGCCTAAGTACTGATGATCAATTATTAGTTTTTACATAATTTATTTCTGTGCTGCTGTTAATTTTTATTATTTGTCATTATTATTGTACCAACAATACATTAAATTTGAGTTAACATAACATACAATTTGAGTTATCTATCTTAGTTTTACCTAGCCATATATATCCCATAAAAATATAATTTTTATACAGTCCACTACAGCAGTTGAAAAAGTTGATCGATTGAGGTCGACTCTGAGCACAAATACACACTTTATACAATAACTGGGTATTGATACCTATAAATTTCAAATTATTTTTATAAAATGTAGTAAATTATTTCTATTTTATTTTAGTCTAAATAAATTGGTAATAACATAATTGGTTTATTTGTAGTAATGTCTAGGTACTTTTTGAACATGTATATATTACACTTTAATCAAAAAAATGCCATAGTCTTTAATACGATGGCAAGGGACGTTGAAAGATTTAATCAGAATTAGTATTGGAGATATAACTTAAGGAGCCTCATTCTTCAAATATCTCAATTAAATCAATTGATTATGAGGGTATTGAAGTTAAAAAAACTTTAGACATGTCAGTGCTGGTAAGGTAAGTATTGAATACCTTCTATATAGTTCAATGCCAAATATGCAGAAAAGCTTTTGAATAAATACATTACTCAAATTAATTGTACAAAGAATGTTTAATTGAGTTAACGAAATTATTAAGGTATTAAAATTGGTTGGGAGAATGTATACAACTCTATAAACCCAAGGTCTAGAAATTATAAAGTCAAGTATAAAAGAAAAAGAAGAATAAGAATTTATCAAAAATGTTTAAAGAATGTGTTAAAAAATTAGAAATGATTGATTCTAAGATTAAAAACAATTGTTGTGAATTAATTGATAACAATAAGTCTTAAATAATAATAATAGATCAACATGGAAAAATTGGAAAATCTATATGAAAAGGTAATAAGTTTGATAAATGTGATGTAATAAAAGAAAATTTCAGTTTAAATGGATCATGAACAATATCAGATGAGACTAAAAACTACAGAGATGCAAAAAAAAAAACAGTGAGTGTAACAGTTGTAAATAAAACGCAATGTGTTATCTAGTAGGTATGGCAAAAAACTATATATATATATATATATACTATATATGTTATAAATAGGTATATATGTATATAAATATGTACATGCTGACATGTATACTAATAAATCTAGAAGTGTCATCACACCCATCAAAATTATAAATTGTCTATATTGTATTTTTTCTAATTATTACTGTTAATAAAAATGATTATGTTCAGTTTTGTTCGCGAGGAGGTAATTGCAAGAGACCTCCAAAAAGGCAGGATATAATATTTATGTTTTATTTTGATATACGTTTACGATTGTATTAAAGTGTGTTGTATTAAGTTTTGTTTTATTAATTTGTGTTGCTGCATACGTCAAAACCTACATTGACATATCCGACAGTTACTGGTGAAGTTTCAGAAACATATAATGATACACCAAATACCCAAGTAAAGTTTTATACACAAAGTTTAAAATCTTTAAGAAATCTGTCCTCTAAAGGTAATAATAAAATAAAAAGAAAAAGTCAAAATCAAAGATTGCTAATTAGTCTGCTTCTTACGTGCACTCATTTACAAATTAATGACAAGTCTATTAAGAGGTTAATGGAAGAATGTAATAGAATAATAATAAAATATGTGACAATTTTTATAATATAATTTGATGAATGAAAAAATAAATATAATGAACATGTGAACCGGTAATAAATATAAGGTGTAACATATTATTTTGGTTGTTATTAAATAAATATTAAGAAAAATATTTATATTTTAGGTGAAAATTAAAATATATAATAAGAAATTAAGGATTTTCTAAATTATTATTCTAGATTAGCTGAGAGTCATTTATAAAATAAATTTATTTCGCTCACTTTCAGTGTAAATTTCAATACTGCTTAAATTGGCTGCTTGATTACGTCATACAAATGTTCTGGATTTGTCACCAAAAATGTTGTATAATCTAAAAATTCTCGAACAACAACATCAATCACTGTTTTAATCATAAACAATTCTGAATAATTGAAAACTACCTTATGCTATATTGAAACAATTGAAATTGAATCCTTTTCTTAGCAGTTTTAATAGACACCTTATAACTTCTAGGAGAATCAAAGCTGTCTGCAAAAACCTCACTTCGTTAAATCAAAAAACATAACAAATTACATTTTAAAAATGACTTAATTATTGTCACATTAAAATTTTTAACTCACTAATTTTTCAAGAATTTTATTGAAAATGTCTTCAAGTTTTAACATGCTTCTTTCTTCAGGTTTTAACAATATGATTATTTCATTCTCATCTTTGTATTTTTGTATTTTGATCATAGTCTTTTTATGTATTGTTATCAATTAATTCATGACTATTATTTTTAATCTTAGAATCAATCATTTCTAATTTTTTAGTACACTCTTTAACTATTTTAGATAAATTCTTATTCTTATTTTTCTTTAATTTTACTTGACAATTTAATTTTAGGTCTTTTAATTTATAGGGTTGTGTACCTTCTCCTAAACAATTTTAATATTTTAATAATTTTATTAACTCAATTAAACATTTCTTTGTACAATTAACTTGAGTAACATATTTATTCATAAACTTTGCAACATCCTTGGCATTGAATATTATACGAGATATTTCAATACTTATATTAACTGAATTGTTTATTAGAATTATTATCAGCTACATCATCTTCTACCATTTCTAAGTCATTATATGATTTTCCTGGGTTACCCATCTAAAAATAAAAAAGACCGTCAGTATAGTTTTTTTCATTTCGCTCATCTACAGTGAGCGTAGCCAGGATTTGTAAGAGGTGGGTAATTATAATTAGGGTTGGTGATATAATACGAGGTGTAGCTATATAAAAATGGAAATATTTGCCGATTAATGCCAGAGTTTAGAGAAAGTTGGTTGTGATGAGGTTATTATCTAATACAAAGGCTTCAGCATAAAATAATGTAAAAATAATTTATTTTGATAAATTAGCTTACATTCACAAGTTATTTAAATTAGATGCTGTAGTACAATAATTTCGGAATCATGCAAAAATTTAAAATTGAACAACGTGTAAATTCTTTGTTAAATTGAAAAAAATCACTAACGGAATATTTTAAATTGTTGACTAAGAAGTATGAAGAGATGTACTAGACTTTTTAAGTAACATAAATAAGTAATATTGAGGGGAAAGATGAAGGTGACAAACATCCGAGTCAACCTAGCCCATCAAAAATATTGTTTTCTTTGATATCAAGGACATAATAACTGTTGAATCTGAAAGTACCTGAAGGTCAAACAGTAAATCAAAAATATTATATTTAGATCATATATAAGTTTAGAAAGAAGAGATCAGATTTGTATATAAAACAATACTTGGATTCTGCATCAAGACAAACTCCCTGCAACTTTTATCCGGTGTAACACAGATTTATGTCCAACATGGCTGAAAGTTTTTTCAATTCGTAGATTTTTGAAATAAAACCTAAACCCAGGTTATATTGTAGTTGACATGTTGATCGTGCTAGGAGAAAAAATTTGATTAAAGTAAAATCTAAAGACAAACAATGTGAAACATACAAAATATTGAGAACATTACTTCAAGAACAAGAGTTTTTGAAAAATGTTTGAGGAAGCTATAAGTCGATTATTTACTAACGATGGCATAGTTGATATTGCCAATTATGGAACTTGTGTTGAATTATTAGCATATTGTCATCGTCTTTATTCTGGAATTAATACTAATATGCATCAAAAAATGCACAGGACTCTGAAACATATTTATTTAGAGGGCAAAAAATTAAACGGGTTGATCTAGTTTACACAAGAAGACATTTTTGTAGTTAATTAATGAGTCATCTACAAAATCCTCACAATTAATTTCTGGAGATTAAAATGAAACCAAGTTATTCAACAGCAAGGTTTTGTAAGAAGAAATAAATTAATTACTGGTAGGATTTTCAGACCCAATGCTCCGCAATACACCAAAAAAGTTTTCTACCGGATCCTGATATAGATGTCTTGGAAGTAATGACTTTATACCTTTTTCTGCGAGCAGTTTTGTTAATGTTTGAAAATCTAAGAGAAAAATAAAGAAGATTATTTTTATTAAAATAATTATGTATATTGTTTTTATTTTTAAATGTACAGTAAATACTAAATAGTGTTATTAAGTTAGAAATTTTGATATACCTATTTTTATTATTTTTTTTTTATTTAAGTATGAGATAAAAATACAACTGAATCTTAAAATAAAACTAAAAAAGAACAAAAGGTGAATTTATTTAAAAATTATAAAAATTATAGGCATTAAAGTATGTTTTTAAAACAGTAATTTGATCAAAGGAAGAGTAAATATAACTGTTTTTTGTGTTTCATGAAAAATTACAATAATAATTGTTTAATTAGAGTTTATGTATTTAAAACTCACTTTATAGTTTAAATTTTATTTAAGCCTGATATATTAAATTCAAATTCATACATTTATCAAAGTATTTATGATGTAGGTATATAATTATAAATGTACCAAACAATTGAACATTAAATATTAACTCTATTTTACCTCTGATAGTTGTTTTCCAATTTTGAAGTGTAGGAACATTTACAGATTTTCCACCCTTTATAATAAAACACATTGAACTAAGAACTTTTAGACTGTTTGCCTAGAGTTCATGATGAATAGAATTTTTCTTTACTGCAGTACTTTAAATTTTTCCTTCAATAGTTTTATGAAAGCAGCAATTCATAGAGTCAAACAATTTGTCGAAAAATAGAAATATTATTGCAGTATCTACTCCGCTAGGTTCAATTATACTTTTTACTAAAAGAAAATAATAATAAAAGTGATATATATTAACAGTGCAACTCATAAAATAAATTACTAACTTACATGCAAGGAATTTCATTACTGCAGACACCCGTTGACTAAAAGCTTGATTCGCATATCGCACCTTCATTTTATGGATTTTTTCTAGCACAACATGATCGTTGGTTAACTTGGGTAACATCTTTGAATCTGGCAAACCACTATCAGTATTATATAATTGTACTAGATGTTGCCATTTTGCTTATCGTTTGAACCATCCATTTCGTATGACAGATCTTTCGTAACTAAATTATTTCTTGAACATTTCATTAGATGGGGAATATCAAATAAGTGTACAATTTTAGTTCGCTCTCCATTTTCTTGTGTCTTTTAGTTTTATTATTTAATGAACTAATTGAACCTACATTTGACTTTCCTTGATCCACACAATTTTAACTATATGAAGACCTGTTACAGAGACTTTCTGTATTACCTACAAATGAAAATACAAAATATAAATATATTGATCATAATATTAGTTTTACTTTAAATACATTTTTAATCTGTTTTGCTAATTCATGCTGATTAGTAGTGCCTTTACAGAAGGAAAATGATACTGGTTGTTTATATTTCTTCTTGATTCCTTTGATCATGAAGACTAAAGCATGGTGTGCTAATTCTTGGCTTTTATAAAAACCAGAATTCACAAAACCATCTATTTGATCACCAGATGCATCATAGTTTAGTCCACTGCTCAATGATATTTCATCAAAGATAAGAAAACAATGCCTAAAAAGAAAATCAAACATTTTTTATGTATTTTATACTAATATATTGATTTAGCGATTTACCACTCAGAAGGTTTTAATTTTTTAACATTTTCTTTTAAAACATGCAAGACCACTGGTGAAATTCCTAGACTAATAGATATAGTACTCAACAAGTTGTTTAATGTCTGTTTACATGGATGTATAAAAAGGGCAGATAAAAGTCTGTAGCATTTTGGACTTCTTTTATAAATTGAAAGACTTAACATTTTTTCAGTTCTTTCTGAACTTTTGACTGACATTGATTCCTGATTAATTGGTTAGCAATTGAATAAAACTTTTTACATCGTGGAGTAAGATGTCTTAAGTAAGATATTTCGCACTCCAATGTTTGCTAATAAACCTATACAATTATTGAAACAAGAGTTAAGACATTACATAAATATTAAAATACAGTTGGTTTGCTTATAAACAAGGCTAGGATTTGACCGAAAAATTAAGTTATACGTTTTGATTAGTTATATATTATGAACTTAATACAATAAACATAATTATACTAGAATATGCAAAATTATGCATAAAGCTTAATATATGCAAAAACATGCAAAATAAAAATTGTATCATTTACATTAGAATAATATATATCATGGACATTGCTGACTAGAACTCCATTTGGACGTTGCAAGAAAAACATACTGTTGCATACAAATCCTAGCACTGCTTATAAAGTTTGAAATTTATTCAATAAAGGAGATAATTTTAAAGGGAATATTAACTTTTATTATTTTTCTTATTTTATGATTTAGAGCTAGTTCTGAAACTAGTTTTAGTTTTTGCATGCTTACCAATATCACCATTATCGTTATCTAAACTAGTATCTACATAAAGGAAAAATATTTACTATTTATGTTATTAAAGATGTACATGCAATCCATAGCAAACTAGATCATGCAAATCAGCATGCTACAAAGAATCTATATATAATATAATATATTATATACCTAAAAATAGGTATATAATACCTAATTTAATGATACCTGACATCATTGAACTGTCCAAATCAATTTGTTCAGCCCTCTCATTTTGTACACTTGCCACGGCTAAAATTATGATACATTCATGAAATTGTAGATAAATAGTATGTTTGAATAAATTAATTTAATACATGATAATTACCGATGGTGTTACAATCAGCTAAGGATGTATCAAATTCAATAATACCTGACATCATCGAACTGTCTAAATCAATTGGTGTGGCTCTCTCATTTTGTACAATTTCCACAGCTAAAATTATTAATGGTATTGAAATCGTTCATAAATAATTTCATTGAATAAACATACTCGGTAAATTAATCGATGGATAGGCATTAATATTCAATCGTTTGGTGCCAGGACTTGTACAGTTCCTCGTGAAATGTAAAGAACAAACATATTTTTTAGCATAAACTAAACACGGATCTTCATTACCTAATCCAACAATTTCCATTCAAGTTTTAAGCCTTTCCATATCTGTATGTGGATTGGGAAAACGATGGCATATCACATCTATATAGAATAAATAAATAAAATTATACTGTTATTTAATTTATTTCTCCTCGTTTAAGGTTTATTCGTTTATTGCTTACTATTCGTCAAATCAACGAATATATTATAAATCTACTTATACACCTATATTAAAATTACAGTGATTTTTTTATTTTCTTTATTATACTTATTAAACAAATAATTTAATTATTAATAGAGCATGGTGTTATAAGAAAATATTTTATTTTACTGATTTTACATAACGTTTTTCTAGGAACATAACTTTAATGTTAAAGGAGGACTTATTGTAAATTGTATCACAAGTCAAAACGTATTGTAAATTTGTAAAATAGATTACATACCTTTCGATTTACAGCCAAGCACTATACATCTAAATGTATTTTTCGGTGGCATAATTAATAATAAGTGATAAACAAAATAAGTGAAAAAATAATATCAAGTAATAAATAACATAAAATCTTTTCAATATATAGTGTACACAAGTCGCATAAATATACGTATGTTCCGCTAGCAATTTTTGATAAGATATCCCAGGGGTACCCAATCACAAACAAATTCAATGTAATACATGCGCCGTGAAATTTTAGGCCATATCTATATACACTCATCAATAAGAGTCTGCCATAAACAAGGCGTACAACTGTAACAGCAATAAATAAACACATAATAAAAACTCAATATAATCAGGAACACGGTTTATAGAGTGTATAGATGAGGGAAACGATTCCTATAAAAACCAAAAAAACTATACAAGGAATGTTGTCGCTTGCGGAAGTTAGGGCAGCATCAGCAATAACCGGTAGTCACGGCCAATATGAAGAATTTCCACAATGAGGCATATTTCAAAACCAAAAAACATTTAGAAGGAATGTCGTCTACCAAAAAAGGGATACACCACGAGATAGCCCATGGAAGGATCTATAGGAAAACGTATTCAGAACGGGGTGAGCCTGCTCGCGGAAGTTAGAGCAGCGTCAGCAATAAACGGTAGTCACGGCCAATATGAAGAATTTCCACAATGAGGCATATTTAAAAACCAAAAAACGTTTAGAAGGAATGTCGTCTACCAAAAAAGGGATACACCACGAGATAGCCCATGGAAGGTACTACAGGAAAACGTATTCAGAACGGGGTGAGCCCGCTCGCGGAAGTTAGGGCAGCATCAGCAATAACCGGTAGTCACGGCCAATATGAAGAATTTCCACAATGAGGCATATTTCAAAACCAAAAAACGTTTAGAAGGAATGTCGTCTACCAAAAAAGGCATACACCACGAGATAGCCCATGGAAGGATCTACAGGAAAACGTATTCAGAACGGGGTGAGCCCGCTCGCGGAAGTTAGGGCAGCATCAGCAATAACCGGTAGTCACGGCCAATATTTCGAATTTCTTGTTGTTGCTCGTGTAGTAAAAAAGATACTATTAACAAAATTTTAATTCAATTAATAAATCAATAGAAAACTTTCTTATTTCAACATTAAATAATAATTAGAATATACAGTATATATTACTTACAATATTTTGAGCAGTCGCCCAACCTATGGCCCCTTTCTTGGCAAAGGTTGCATCCTGTTAAAAATAAATTAAATTTATTATTTTTATTTTTTAAGTTGTACACTTAAAATTGTGTAAAATGATTATGTAAAGTACATTTGTAAGTTTGTAAGTATTATAAACAAAAAAAATGTAAGTAGCATACTATGCAACACCATAATATACAACTGAATATTGGTAAATACCATATTAAACATGTAGGGATATAGGTAATTTCCTATATAGATACTTTTAAGTTGTTAAAAATGAGAAATGCTAACATGAGTTTTCGTTGAAAATATTTTGCATCCTCTTAACTTAAATTAGTTGAGGTACGCTAACATTTCTGAAAAATTAGTTGAGGTACTCAGTCCCCCCTCGTCCCCCTCCAATTCGAGCACTGATTGTACTATATAATATGTATTATACTCACGGCCCCTGAATTGGGGTGGGGAGGCTTGTACCCCTCCACCACTACGTCCTCCACGACCACTTTGGCGTGAAGGCCCACTACTATAGTAGTATATATTTCCACTGAACATCTGCAAAAAAAGTAATTTTAATTTTTAACAACCTAAATATCATACCTATTACATATATGTTTTCGATATTTTAATTGTCAAGTAATATTTTTGTTATTACTTTATATTACATTATTTAAATAGAAACAGAGATAAATTAGTAGGTACCTACTAGTTTGTATACCTACATGTAATTAGGTGCATACACACATAGAAATGTCATCACTTATCATCATGTTTTAGTTCTGTATCTATAATCTTTGTGAATAACGCTCATAGAAAATATATTTATTTAATATTTTCATGTTATACCTAATACCTATAGTGTTGAATTAATTTGTACAACCTTTTCGTAATATTTAGACACCTACCTATTAAATTTATTAATACTTAATTGTTATTGTTCACTATATGTACGAGCCTGCAGTCCGATAGCAACAATCAAGGGAAAACCCATTTACGACTGTATATTTTCACGTTTCGAATGATGAAATCGCTACATACGTTTTTAAGGGGTTTTATTTAAGCAATTTTCATTTAATTTTAAGAAAAATGAAAATCCAACAATTTGATAATATTTAATTATATTTTAAAAGTAATTTAAAAATAGTTTTGTGTCAATACCTTTTTTTATTGTTGTGCAAGTCCGATATTTGTACCTATACCTATATTGAGTGTATGTATTGACATGTATAAAGGAATATCTCCCATGGAGATATTCCATTATTTTATAATAAATCTAAAGTTTTACTCATTTAGATATTGGCCACCCGAGGGCAGTCATATTATACAAAAATTTGACCTTGGATAGGTTGGATAACTTACAACTAATTTATGGCTAATTTAAAATTACATTCCTATCATTAGGCTTACCGAACTACAAATTTTAAACGAGACTTTTTATATACTTATGACATGTGGTATCCATCAAAGTGCAAGGGTTGTAAATATAAAATTGATGAATACGAAAAGTACCAATTTTGATTAATAATTATTCAGTTAAATATTCTTGTTTAATTAAATAATATTCATTCATTATTAATATAATTAAACAATATTGTACTCATATTATATTTTATTATATTTTTAATATAAGACATAACATAAAAAGTATAATCGAATTTCTGTAATATTGCTATCCAACAAAAGTTGTTCTTAAAAATCATGTGTGTGGTGTGGTGTCCTCTTAATAAATATACATTAACACCTACCCTACGACCACAGATTGTATTAGATAATTATAATTATATAATCTATGGTATGACTTTCGATGATGGTGATAATACCTATTATACATATATACCTATACGTTAGAGTCTACGAATAGTATAACATGCCTAATATGCATTTATTAATATTTCATACTTTATGTATATTTCGTTTTGTAATTTTACCTACGAATGATATAACCCGTGCGGCTCCACGTATATGAATGCGTCCCCTACTATAATAATACTTAATAATTATACAAAGTAAGTATTACTAAAATATACAGAACTATATGAAAGATATTGTATGTTTCTCCATATGGAAATCGTTCATATGAGTACAAAATAACCCCCCAGATCTAGACGTAGTGAAACGAGCAAATATACCAGCAACTAAAATGTATGTTAAGTTGCCTATATGATAGCCCCTGATTCTTAATTACCTTGATATATTGTTTTATACGACGATCATAGGGTAACAAATGCTACAACTATCTACAACTACATAAAACCTGGGTTAACGGACACCTGTAAATAACAGACAAAATGAAAAGATCACGGCAAAAAAAAAAATAGGTATTTTAACGTATTTCGACCTGTCTATAACATACGTGGACAGCAATATTTTCTTGATAATGAACAAAAAAGTTTAAACTCGTACATATCAAAAACTAAATAAAAACTATTGTTACATACTCCTGTATTATTGCATTATGTATCTGTATATTATTATAAAATCAATGGTAGGTACAAATCTGGATATTAAAAAAAATCATAGTGTATAACTACTTTTAAAATATATATTTTTTTTTTAATATATATGTGTAATAATAGGTACCACGTCCAGATTTACTTATATGAGAACGCGGATTACAACGCTAAGAAGTTAATAGAAATGTATATCAAAATAGGGCCTATAGTGGTTCCAGAAAATGGTTTACTTGTAATGCCATTAAATGTAGGGAATCACTGGGTA
>JAIPRL010011607.1:0-13266 GCA_025469235.1 Pemphigus obesinymphae
TTTTTCTGACAATATTTTACAAAAAGCCCATGAGGTTCACTCGAAATTATTCTTCTCGTTAAATTTGATAATAGGTGTTTAAGCTCTAAATCTAACCAAAATGCCATAATTTCAATTTTGCGTTGTAAAATTTTGTTATATTGCCAATTAGATTGACGGAGACAGAAAATGCGGGTATAGCATCCTCTTAACGTTACTAACTTCAGGTAGGTCCTCAGTTTTACATTTGATTTTAACTTCAGACCTATCAGTTTTTGTAAACAAAATTTTATCAAATAAAGTGATATTTCTATAACTGATATAATTTCTATACATTATACAATTATATAATACATTTTATAAAGTTCTATGCTAAAAGCTTTAAGCCAGTGAAAACGTAAAAACGCATTCTGCGGTAAAACACAGAACATTAACAAGTTAATTATTAATGAATTAGGGTTAAAGTTAAATTATTAGATATATATAATCATAGAATAAGAATACAATATAAATATATAATATTATTATTATAAACTGGTGCACGATAAAGTTTTTTTGTTTTACATACTCACACAACTGTGTATTATTCATATAACGTTATAATACATATTCATTAATTAGTTCTTCAAAATTTTTATTTAAAATGTCTGAAGAAGTAATTATACTCAAAGATCTCAAACTAGTTCCAGACAAGTATTATGATTACACGCAAGTTCTACGAAATTCAAAAACACCAATTGTTATAGATAATGGTATAATTATATTAATAACACAAATTTATATTATAATACATTGAAATTAAATTTTTAGGTTCGTTTATGTGTAAAGCTGGTTGGGCATCATCTAATATTCCAAATCTTATATTTAAAAATATTTTAGCTCGGCCAAGGAAAGAACGAGGGAAAAAAGTAATGAATTGAGTACCTATATTATATGTGTTGCAAACTTGAATATTAATTTATATTAAATTAAATACATATTTAGGATGGTGAAACATTAATAGGAAATGATATAGCTAATATAGAAGCAGTCCGGTTTCAATTAAAATCACAATTTGATCGTAATGTAATTACACAGTTTAATGTTCAAGAACAAATTTTCGACTACACTTTTTCACATTTGGGCATTGATAGCGATGGAAGCATCAATCATCCAATTATAATAACTGAACCTGTTGCCAATCCTAATTATTCTCGGCTTTGTAAACATTTTCATTTATTTAAATGTTTATATGTTAATATATACTTTATAGTTATTATTTTCAGTAATGTCAGAATTATTATTTGAATGCTACCATGTTCCTGGTATTTGTTATGGAATAGATGGTCTATTCAGTTATCAACATAATGGTTTTAGAGAGAGAACTGGACTTGTTATTAGTTGTGGACATCATACAACACATGTTATACCTGTAATCAAAGGTACTCCCGACTTAATAAATAGTCGGCGAATTGATGTTGGTGGATATCATATTACTTATTATTTACATAAGCTTCTACAACTTAAATATCCTGCACATTATAATGCTATTACACCTAGCCGAGCTGAGGTATTTACAAAAAATGTATTTTAATTTGGTATAAATTTATTTTTTCCGATACCTTTTTTCTTTTTTTTATTGAAAGAATTTTTATGTTGTTTTTTACAAATCTGCAAAAATTTTGGACCACTCGCACTTAATATAAAAGTTGCAATGATTTTGAAGTTTTTTGTATTATCTAAAACTATATTTTACACTGTGTTTTCGTATCAACAGAGTCGTTTTTCAAAATCAAACGATAGTGCAAATTATTATACATAAAACAAATATCAAATATAATGTAATTACTAATCAGCAACAATAAATAGTACTATCAATTAAAAAAAAGGGTGTCCGGTAAAGTAGATTTGTTCATATTTATATATGAGTACTTGTAGATATTTTATTTTAGATTTGCTCCTCCTTTAATTTAACTCGGATTAATTATTTTTAAGGAGTTACTTTATGAACATGGATTTCTGGCAGTTCATTATACTGATATGTTGAAACAATGGTCAGATGCTGAATATTACGATTGTAATGTGAAAAGAATACAACTTCCTTATTCTATGGCTGTAGTGTTAACACCAGATCAACAGCGTGATAAAAGAAGGGAAATGGCTAAGAAACTAGTAGAGATGAATGCTAGGAAAAGAGATGAAAAAGTAATATTAATTATTTTATACCTAGATTAGGTTAACCTACATGTTTGAAACATAATAAATAATTGAAATTAAAAAACTTTTCTTTAGCTAGCAGAAGATGAAGAACAGCTTAGTCAATTGTTAATTATTCGAGAAATGATTGATGATGGAGAACCGATTGAAGAAGTCAGAGTAAATATTCAAAGTGTTATAATAATTTTATATTCTTTGCAAGTCTAATTTTTTATATTTTCAGGAAGTATTACGTTCTCATGGATTAAAAAATGAAAAAGATTTAAGAAAGTTAATTTCTGACCTTCAAACAAGAATTGATAGAGCAAAATCGAAAATTGCTGCCTCTCATAATGCTTCAAATGTTGAAGAGCATGTTATTGAGGAACCTAAATTACGACTTTTTAAAAATAAAATTCAATTACCAAAAGAGGAATCAATTTCAAAAACTTGGCTTAAAGATATATATAAAAAAAGGCAAGATATTATTGATAAGAAAAATGTTAGAAGGCAACGTAGACAAGACATGGCTAAAAGAGGAACTGCTGCATCTTTAGAAAGGATGCGATTAATTAGCCAGTTGGCGAGGAAAGACAAAAGAGATGATGATTTTGGTAGCAGAGATGAAGATTGGGATGTTTATAAAGTTATAAATAAAGTAAGTTTCACTTGTATGTTATGAATGATTATTTTTCTTTTATAATGGTTGATTCTGACTTCTTAGAATATTGAAATTATAAAATATTTTGTTTTAAATAAACAAATTTCATGTCCTACTTTAAACATGTTTTCATATTAAAAAAATATTTTATCTGCATTTATTGTCTCTGTCTACCTAATGGATAATATAGCAAAATCATGCTACACAGACGACAGAACTTAAATTGTGGTATTTTTTATTAAAATTAAAGTTAAGTTCTGAGTAGTACAAGATCCTCGGAGATAGCAAATGCATGTGTGATATACATTTAACCTAAAAAAAATTTTGCACGAAAAATGAGCGCACGTGATTTGTGGAAAGTGATTATCAGGAATGTGTATACTTTCTTATATTGTCTTGACGGCTAGCAAAATTGTGACAGTAGTGTTCCGGTAAAATATTCCATGGCTTAAGTAATGGGTATACACAACAAGTTATGAGGGGCAGTACTCATTTTTCATACCCACGACATGGTACTATTACTCCTCTTATACTGCCTTCCTAGGAAACTATGTGTTAATAATATTTAATAGTATACACATTTTAAATTTTAATTCTATATCATTAGAAAATACCATCTTGGTAATAAATAAATAATACAGTGGAAACTTGAGTCGAAAAAAATTATATTCCCTTTGAAAAGCCTTGATAAATCGATAGAAAAACGTCCTTAAAAAATCTTCCTCTTTCCATCAACAGACATTTCCTTTACTAACGTTACTTTTTCTGTCTCTCTTACCTCCTGAATACATTCCTGAGCCATCTCAATCTATTCTTCCCCATTTTGTCAACTGTTGAAGCTACTTCTATACTACCTCTTATATACTCATTCCTTATTTTGTCCTCTCTAGTTACTTCACTCATCCACCTTAACAAGCTCATCTGTGTTCTATTTTCCTATCTACTGTTTAACATTTTGTTCCATATATCATTGCAGATTGTACAAAATTCACCTTTTAACCTTTTAATTGGGATTCTTTTGTCACACAAAATAACTGACACTTCTCTCTACTTTATCCATCCATATTTAATCCTGTGTTCCATATCCTCTTCGAAGCTCCCATCTTTCTGTATAACAGACTCTAAATATTTGAATCTCTCACCTCTCCCACTACACTTTCACTCAACTTTATTTCCTGCCCTTACCTATTCCCTGTTTTCCCATTCACTATAATCATACCCTACATAATATTCTGTTTTATCCAGTGGTCGAATTGGAAAAATAGAAGAAAGGGTGCTATCAGGCTTTTAAAAAATGAGTGTCCCCCCAAACTATATAACTCGTATACTATTAAATATTATTAGTGGGGGAGCTGTCAAAATAGTAGAGGAGCTCTGTCCCCCTGCATACCCTCCTCTCTATTTTGATCACTGGTTTTACCCATAATAATCCTTAGTACATTCAAGAGTTTTCCTCCATTCTTCAAATCTACCATTCACTTACTCAAGATTTTCTCCTATCACCATTTAGCATTATATCATCTGCAAACAGCATGCACCTTGGTACCTTAGCCTGTTTATCCTTTGTTAGCCGAACCCTGGTGCACTTCTTCTCTGACCCTAAAATCCTCAGTTTCTCTACATAGACACTTCATTCTTGTACTCGTCCTTTCATACATATCTTCAATTGCGTTCATATACAACTTTGGTAATCCTTTCTTCATTAATGTCCACTTCAAGATCTCCCTAGAAACCCTATTATAAGCCTTCTCTAGATCAATAAATTCTATACTTAATTTCCTTTTTCTTTCACTGTACTTTTCTACAATCTGTATCACACAAAATATTGGCTCCATTGTTGACTTCCTAGATATAAACTAAAACTGATTTCTAGTAATAATTGTCTCACTTTTTACCTTTTTATCTAATATTTTAATTTCCAAATCTTCATACTAAGGCTCATAAGTTTTATCCCTCTATTATTTCCACATTCCTGAACGTCTCCTTTACCCTTAAATATTGGTACCACACAATTCTTCCTCCACACTTCTGGAATTTTTCTTTCAACTAGTATCAATGCTAGTACCTTATTAAAGAACCTTTTTGGTCATCCTATACTTCAACTCCCTAATACTTTCCTTACTTCTATTGGTATTCCATCTAGTCCCACTGCTTCATTATTTTTCATTTTTCTCACAGTGTTCCATACTTCCTATTCCCTTATTAAATCCACTACACCCAAATGTCATTCAACTCGATAAATTGCTTCTCTTGGAAATTCTTCATTTATTAACCCCTCAAAATATTTTTTCCATCTCTTTTACTTCCTTGTCCTTCATTAATACCCTCCTATCCTCATCTTTATACACCAAACATTTTTAAATTTTTAGATTCTTTTTCTTTTTCTTTAACCAGCCTGTACACTTTTTATTCCCCTTCTTTTGTTTCTAACTTCTCATACAACTCATCATATTTCCCTAATTTAGCTTAACTCACAGCACTTTTTGCTGCTTAAATTTTTATACTCTACCCAAATCCCCTCCCTAATTTTCTGCCATTTCTTAAACTGTATTTTATTTCTTTGATATTATCTCCTTCGCTTCTTCTGCCCACCACCATGTTTGCTTATTCTCTGGCATACTACCTCTACTCTCACTCTTGTCAACGACTTCCTTAGCAACCCTCTTAATACCCTCTGCTACCTTTTCTCACATTTTGTTTATATTCCCTTCGATGTTCTTAGTCTGTCTCTATCTGCTTTTTTGTAAATACATTTTCATCATCAATTTTAATATTTTAATTTTAATTTAGGAAGGTGGTGATACCGATAGTGAAGAGGAACAAGAAAAAATTACTGAACTTGAAGAAGTCTTACGATTTTATGATCCATCATTTGTTAGCTCTAATACTAATGAGGAACAAAATCCTAAAGAAGCCCACCAATTACATTTTGGCATAGAACGTATGAGATGTGCAGAAGTACTTTTTCAGCCATCAATAATTGGTTGTGGTCAAGGTGGAATAACAGATACTGTAGAATTCATATTGAAAAAATATAATGTAGAAACAGCTAGTGATTTAGCAGAAAATGTATTCTTAACTGGTGGTCCAACTAAATTACCTGGTTTTAAAGAACGAATTTATAGAGAGCTCAGAGAGCTGAGACCATTAGAATCTAATATAAATGTCAAATTAGCTGAAAATCCTTTGCTGGATTCTTGGTTTGGTGCTAAAGAATTTGCTAATAAAAAAGATTTTCATAAATATTTATTAACATCTGAAATGTATGCAGAAATGGGTGGTGATTATTTTATTGAGAATTCTTGTTCTAATATGTATTTCCCACTGCCAGAAGCTATTCAAGAACCGGACGGGTCAAGTGAACAAAATTCAGAAATTCAATTATTTTGAAAATATCGCTTTTCATATATAGTAATTGATATAATGTAATAATAATAAAAAAAATTATTTGTTGTAACTATTATTATATAATTGTATAAACATGCAAAAATGTAAATGTGTATAAAATCAAGTTATTATGTCTACAATAAAATATTTAATTTGGAAAATTATAAATCTATACTCTTTGGTTATTATTATGTAATCTGAGGCATAATTCTCTTTTCCTATCTCCAAAATCATACTCTATAATATATATATATATATGTGTGTGTGTGTGTGTGTGTGTTAATTAATATTCAATATTTTGTTAATTAATATTAAAATCAAAAGAGTATACATATATTTTTAACAGTAAATTTCTATTTTAATATTAAGATTAAAATAAATAATATTATTAATTTAATAAAAGTAAAAATTATCTTTATGGTATAAATATAAATTCTAGAATCCCCCCACCCCTTTGGGAAAATCCTGGGTACGTTATTACATGCCGCACAGCCAGCCATGTGTACGTAAACCCAACATTTTAGTCAAATATTGGCAGTCCTGTGATATGTCAAGTTTACCAATAATCCACTGGTATGAACCAATGTCCAACAGTTATATGTTATGTAAAGTCTCCCAAACAACTGATGCAATAAAAATGTTGTACTCGTAGGCAAAATTACATAAATATGCAAAAAAAAAAGGTCAAATTTTTTTCGTAGATATATATCCATGGTTGGACTGACCTGGACCTGGCGATCGTGAACTGGGGTCTTCGACCAATTTTGGACCTCCTGGGCCCTTATGCTCATATTTGTATAATAATATTTATTAATAAATCTACGGATCCGACATTGATTTACTAAGTAGATGATTATTATTTCCTATTTTACAAACATAGTAAAAAATTCTAAACGATTGATCTATTTAAAATATAGGCCTGTAAAATAGTATTTTAATTTTCTGTAAAGTATGTATTAAGTTTTTGGATAAATTATTTATCAGAATTTCTTTTATAATATTCGGATAAATTGAATATTTATTTAAAATTTGCTCAGGATCAATATACCTATATATAGGTATCTATTATAATATGTTCCTTTATCACCAAAATTCATAATATTCCAAATTTTACCATTATTTCTTCCTCTTTTCATAAGGCATTCATTAATTTATTATACTATACAAATATACAATTTTGTCTTCTTATGGTTATTGCATTTTTTTCAAATACTAGATTAAACATTTTCTTTGGAACTAAAAATCGATTTTTCGTTGCTTTATTTTTAATATATCTTTATTCTATATACATTTCAGATCAAGTTTGAAAAAAATTAAGCAATGTGGTTTTATTAGAAAAATTCACAATTATATTATCTATAAGTATTAATTTTTCTTCTATGACTTTTCAATTAACTGAATCCATTTTCAAATTTTCTATACATTTTTTAGGTAAAATTTCGAGATTAAGATCTAAAAATTTTGCACAAGGTATACATTAGTAAATTTAAAACTAAATATTATAGTAATTTGACAGCTTTTTAAATTTAATTGTCCTGTGTAATAATAGTAGTGGTTACTGCAAGCTTGTGCCTTTCAATGGTCTACTTTCAAATTAAAAAAATCATGAATTTTTTACCATCTATAAAACATAAGTCATGTCTGCGCCACTGTTTATTATTATTCACATCGAGTTATTTTATTTTTGCTAAATTGAAAAAAAAATAATCAAAATGACTCCACTGCGTCTCTATCTCACAGTAATAATTATAAAGATATAATTTTCCAGCATTATTTAAATGTCGTATAAGCTTTTTTAAATATTAAGTATGTATTAGCACTGGAGGATGCCCCATGTGTTATTTTATCGAAAATAAATGTTTTCTCAATCTATATAGTCGTAATTAAGAAACCAAATTGTACACAATATTTACAAGTTCTATCATCATCTTTTTTTTTAAAGACAAAATCATAATAATATACGGCTTCAAAATTTGAGAAATGCTGAGAATCTTTTTACAGAAATTGTGTTTTGTAGGGTCAAAAAATTTGACAAGTGACTGCGCGTACGAAAGTGATTGAAACGTTATCGTATTCACGATGTTTTCGGGTGCTAAAAATAGCTTCTTAGAGTTGGAGACAATTTTCCAGATTATGATATTTTGGTACATCAGTGAACAAAGTTTGTAAACTGTGAAACATTAAATTTTGGTTCATATTTTATAATAATACTAGCTTGAATGCAACACTCTGTATGAGTGAGACTCATTTTGTGTATGACACATTGTAATAGTGTACCTAACTGTTTTTAATTGACACCTTATTGTACATAGATAATTTCATTTATCTATGCTTATTATAGTTTAACTCCATTTAAAACCTATTATCACTTATTTCTTTAGTAAATTTATTTGAAATTTATTTTTCTATGGCCAAAGAAATTCGTCCTCACACCAATTTTAAATGACTAAAGTAGGAAATTTTATTCATTTTTCTGGTTTAAGTACTTTTTTTATACCTAAATAATTTCGAATAAAATTTAATGTCTCTACCCAAATTAAAAAACCTGCAGGGCCACAACCGTCCAGCCCAATTTTTTTCAAATAAATTTATAACTTAAATTTACAAAATTAAATTTTAATCCAAAATGTAGGTAGGTATATAATACAATTTTGTGGATTTGATATAATCTATGGCTATATGAAGTCATTCTCATACTAATCCCAAATAACTTCAGCGAGAAAAAAATTCATTGATTCAAATAATATAGGTGTCTCTACATATAAATAATTTTAAATATATTTTATTGTCTCTATCCGAAATGAAAAACCTGCCGGGTCCACAACCATCCTGTTCAATTTTTTTTTAAATTAAATTTTTAAAAGTAAATTTCAATCCAAAATGTAAGATATATAATACATATTATTATTATGTACCTATTTTCATTTCTTTTTCCAGTGAATTTAATTGAAATTTCATTAGCTATGTCCATATAAAATCATTCTCACACTAATTCCAAATGACCTCAGTAGGGAAAAATTTATTCATTCATTTGGTATTCCACTTAAACTATTTTGAATACATTTGTTTTGTCTCTACCAATATTAAAAACCCTGCGAGGTCCATATCTGTCCTGTCCAATTATTTTTCATTTGAATTTACAAAAGTAAATTTCAATCCAAAATGTAGGTATGTAGGTTGCAAAAAAAAAAAAAAATCATATATCTTGCGCTTTATCAGAACAAACGAATACAAAAAAATTATACAGTTTTTGGCCAAACTCATAATTGATAAAATTAATATCAAAATTTTTGTTTTCCAATATTGAATTTAATATCATTCGTTTTTGTTTACTCAAGTATTAAAATATTGTTTTAAATAACCTCCCGGGGAGGGATAAGAACCCCATATCCCCCCCCCCCGTTAATACGCCACTGTACACGTGAAATCAAGACCTCTAAGTTTGTTAGCCTCTTAGTCTGTCCATATAGATTTTCAAGTGATGTACATATGTGGTAATATTTGTGTACCTATACCTACCAATAATATTCTAATATTATCGTCGTTATATCGCCCGAGATGTCCAGCCACTCGTTAATATTTAAATATAATGACGGTATAAACCGACGGACTCTCGGATGAACGATCGGCACGGCAAAAATGAAATTAGTTGTTGTGAGTACACCACCACGACGCGTTCCGTATATGTATGTAATTTATTCTTTTAGATTTAATAAATAGACATTTCTCTTCCGTGAATCAGTTGTTGTATCATTTATGTAGGTACTTAATAAAATTGTATTCAAACACAGGGGCGTAGCGAAATAATTTTTTTTTTTTTTTTTTTGGGTTGGGGGGATAGTGTCTTAATTTGGCTGACTGATTGAACTTTTTGTATGAGCAAAACAAAAATGGCCGACCGCAAAGCTCAAAATACATTTTTAAAACTGTAAATAAGCGAAAAAAAAAATCATCAACTTATTTTTCTCTTCTGAACTTTACAACGCACGAATAGCCGACTGACAATACGATTTGACCGACTGAAGGAACTTTGGGGGGGGGGGCAAATTGCCCCCTCCCTATGCTAGTTACGCCCCTGTTCAAACGAATTCATAACTAAAGAACATTTCATTGCTAAAATGTTTAAAAGAGTATTCCAAAAAATGTTGAATCAACCAGAAATGAAGGATCAAGAATAAGATAATGTGATTTCAACAAAAGAATAATATCAATGCATACCAGGGTAAGAAGAAACTAAAGATGCAATAAAAATGGTAAAGAATAATAAAGCCCTGGATAAGGAGCCGAACTACTATAAAAAAGAGGGGAACCGATCGCAAATGATATGTGGAAACTAATTACGAAAATTTGGCAACAAGTACAAATACCAAAAAAATTGAATATGTCGGTAATATGTCTCATGTATAAAAAAGGTGACCCAGAAGACTGTCATAATTATAGGGTGTATCTTTACTTAATGCAGCTTATAAAGTTTTATCGAATATAATTTTAAACAGATTAACACTATATGTGAGAGAAATAGTAGATGAATATCAATGCGGTTTTAAACCAAGAAAATCCACAACTGGCCATGTGTTTACGCTAAGACAATTAATAGAAAAACATTACGAATACAATAAACCACTACATCTATTATTTATTGATTTTAAGCAAACGTACGATTCCATCAAAGGAAATCACTAAGGAAATGCATGCAAAGATTCGAAATACCATCGAAGTTATACTAGTTAGTCAGAATAGTGAGAGCATGCCATAGATGGATCGAGATGTAGATGAAATTTGGAAGTTTTCTCACAGAAGAATTTGGTGTGACAGTAGGACTAAAATAAGGAGATGCCTTGTCACCTTTTGTATTTTTAATATCATTCTGGAGGAAGTTGTCAGAAATGTTCAAGAAACATTGAAACCTATTTAAAAAATAGGAATGGATCCAATCTTAAAAAATTTTGTTTATTACGCACGTGTGTAGAAAAAATAAATTATAAATAATAAATATTCTCTATTCAATTAAATAAATCAGAATCAGATTTAAGGTAATCCGTCCAAAATATTTAGTGTTACAATTAAATTTGAACTCCCCGTATACTGTAGCTGAATAGTATACTAATTAACTAACTAACTAATTAACTACTGGTAAATGTATACAGTCAATATACTGAAAGAAACTTCAACTAACCATTAAACCATTTGATGACGCTATTGATTATTTCCATGGCATGCAGAAAAAAAATCGGTGAAATCGGTACCTATATAGATACATTTGTCTCCACTACGAATTGTCGTTTCCTCACCATTCATCAGCAACGCCATCATTTTTCCATAATCTGATGTATAAAATTAATTTTATTAACACCAATTGACAATTTCGTTAGTAGATATATATGTATTATAAATTATTACAGTATTATAATAATATATAAACAACTTATATACAAATAATATGGATTACAAATAAAATTAACTTACGGCTAAAAATAATATAAAGACAGAAAATATAAGGGTTCATTATTTATGGAACAAAGCGTTCGGTGTAAAGGATTGCTAAGGCGAGAATGAAAGGGAATAAAAAAAAATAGTGTGGTTTCTAGAATAATAAGAAGGAACACGGAGCCTAATGTTAAAATAAAATATCAGGTACATCTAAGGAGCCGTTAAGAATACATTTCTAGTACTTGAGGTTGGCGTCAGAACGGGGTGATGAGAGCAAAGGTAATTTGGATCGAATGAGTGAGTAATCGTGGCCTAATGGTCTATTTTAAATTTTAATGATATATGCGTCATTAGAGAGGAATCTATTTTGTACACGTTTTAATCTTAAATGACCATTGGCCAGGTACGGATTTCGAATGACTGCAGTGCCATACGCCTATTATATAGCCCAATATAAACTTAAACAATATTTCATAGCGTAATTTTGAACAAAATAATTTATACTGACTAAATAATATTTTAATCAGTAACATTCAGTAAACAAATTATATAAATATATATTATAATCTCTGAAAATATATTTGTATTCTAGAATTACCATAGATCGTTTAAAATATCGATGGATATCCAAGACGCATATTTGCTGTGCCAACAGGAACTGTTGTTCTATGTAAAACCGTCTAGATATTTTACTGCGTTCTATAATTCTGTGTGGTCAATTTTGTATATCATTATGTAAATATGTATAATATAAAAAAAAAATTTATTCTGCTGTTCGTGTACATTTTAAAAGGTTATGTTTTTAATTTTTACGCACAACTTTTTATCTACCGTAAAATAACATATAACTACGAGAACTACTTTCAGAGAAATTATAGTTAATTTAAATATAAAAAAGAAATTGTGGTGTGGTTTAATTATTATTTGATTCCCTGATCAGTATAATTATAAGTTATTTGGTACACTTTGGTAGAAGAAAGCATAGCTCATGTTCAATAATATTCGTTGTTATATGAAGGAATTATATTAATATGACGCATCAGTAAAATTAATATGAAAATTAAAAAATACATTTAAAGAATTTTAGTGCGTGGGTATTAATTTCAGATATTTTAATAAAATGCGAAAAAACAAATTTTATTTATTCACCTATAGGTATTATCATTGATTATAAATTACTATATAGATTGGCCCATAGAATAAGGATAGAATATGAATTGGCCACCGTCATAGAAAATTGTACGCGCCGGCTATTCACCCGATAGAGTGCGTTAACAATATGAATTGAGTATATGTTATATTTCGACGGTCGATCTTTGATATTTTGGACTACAAAACGATAATCGGGTTTTCGTCGCCCGACAAACCTCAGCGTACGACACAACCGCCACTCATTGTCCAGTACGAATAACAATATTGAATTTATTGTTAGAAATCGTTTTCGTAATTTTATGACATTTGACAATATAATAATTTTTAATACTCGATGCGACGTCCTAAGGACGATGCCTAAAGGACCAAGTGACCAGTACCAGCCTGACAGCGGCTGCGGTAGCCGTTCCATCAGTTATATGTGCGGGTCTACCCAACGGCCGTGATGTCGATGGTGTAGGGAAAGCACCAAAGTGTTTTGG